>PVLC010001428.1:24630-144304 GCA_004027655.1 Graphiurus murinus
GGTACTGGGGATTGAACTCAGGGGCATTCTACCTCCGAGCTATACCCCCAGCCCCATTTTTTATTCTTTATTTTGAAACCAAGTCTCACTAAGTTGCGGAGTGCCTCACTAGGTAGCTGAGGCTGGCCGCGAACCCGGATCCTCCGGTCTCAGCCTCCCGAATGCTGGGATTACAAGCGTGCGCCACCACGCCCGGCTTGAAGCTGCTTTCTGTGCTTCCTCTTCCACCCCACTGTTTCCTCTTTCCCTCCTTAAGGGGTAGACTGGTGAGCGCTCTCTCTGACTCAGGCCCCATGGACTGGTCTAGATGGAAACAAAGGTTTGGAGTAGTCTGTTTCACTGGCCAAGGCTCATTGAGCTAAACCAACTGAGTGCTGGGGTTGGAGTTGGGCAGTCTCAAAGTAACAACAGAGCCCCATTGGACGGTCACCGTTGGCGAGCGCGTGGGGCTGTGCTGAGGCCCCATTACTGTTCTGCTATGGCCTCTGGCTCCTGCCCCATGACCTGGGTCCTTCATGCTCAGGAGGAGGGGCAAGGGCGAGGTGTGGGCTAGGCCTCCGGGCTCCTCAGGAGAGGCCTTCTCTTATCTTGCTGCTGCAGTCTCCACGAACCCATCTGTGCTGATCACACAGCCTTTGCTCAGAAGAGCATGGAGCTTGGCCCCGTTGGCCCTTCTTCTGAACCCCACAAACTCACGCTCTTCCATGGCTATCCCAATTGCCCAAGTGAGACCTCATGCTGTAGCTGAAAGCCATGTCTTTTCATTCTGTCTGAGCACAGGGTTTCTCTACTTGGCTTTTTTTTTTTTTTTAAGGGGGGTACAAGGGATTGAACCTAGGACTTTCTACTTCTGAACTACACCCTGGCCTTTTTTTAATTTTTAAACAGGGTCTCCCAAAGTTGCTGAGGGTCTCACTAAGTTGCTGAGACTGGCTTCGAACCTGCAATCCTCCTGTCTCAGCTTCCTGAGTACTGGGACCCGGCTCCCCTATCCAGCTTTCTTCTCAGAGAAAAACAGTCTATTGTATATTTTCCTCTCTGCTAATAAAGAATCATCAGCTTATCCACTAATTTTTTTCTAGAAAGTTCTGGATTCCTGTGGCTACAGCTAATGGCTCCTTTGGGAAGGATCTTGGGAAGCCCTTTGTCTCTCCATCCCAGCTAGAGGAGGGGGTCAAGAACAGGGGATTTCTTATGTCACCTCCAACCCCAAAAGAACTTTGCCCTCTAGGACCTCAGAGGCCCTGGCAACGCTGGCCTGCTCCCTTCCCATCTTGTACACTGAAGGTCTGGCTCGGGACTCTGCCCCTGGTATCTGTTCCCAGTTGGCTATCTCCTGGTGTCAGTGGCGGGCTGGAGAGGGGCAGGACTGGTGGCACTGTTACCATTGGCTGGGCTGGGTTCTTAATCTGCCCAGCCCTCCTATTGTGTTCAGATTTGCTGACCCCAGAACAGGAACACCCAAGAACAGGCCACCAAGTTCATTTCCTCGGGGCAAGTGCCAAGGTCACCTACAGCCACCGGACGCCCAGCTGTCATCTGTGGCCTCCTGGGCAGCCCCAGGCACCCTAGAGCAGCCCTGGTTGAGGCAGGGGGTGACACAGGGCGTCACTGAGGGAGTTTTAGTCCCCATTGGGCTGTCAGCAAAGTAGCTGAAAAGCACGGAAGGGGGCATGGGGAGTGGGGATGTCTTGCTAGATCCCCTGGCTGTGCTGGCTCTTACTGGGTTTTTGTTGTTGTTTTGTCCTGGTGGTGATGGTGGCAGGACCTGGAGGAGGGGGTGTTTGCTTTTATCTGTTGCTACTTTCACACACTGTTCCCTGTTCCTGACCCACAAGTGTTCTTAGTGCACAGTCTTAACAAGGTTGATAAAGCTATTGCTCCTTGGAGAAAATAAGTTGGATTGTCAGCTAACAGTTCAGAGATAGCTGGTCCCCCTCTCTATCTGACTTGTTATTCAGTAACCAGTATCTGGTGGGGGAGGTGGAACTAAGCAGTGCCAGCCCTGCCTGGGCCGGTCTGGAGGCCCTGGGCCTGCAACTGGACCGCCATCCCTCCCCTTACGCTGTACATACTTCCTACCCAGCTCCCGTTTGAAGCCTCTTGACTCTCAAGGGACGGACTTATGAGAGGAGAAGTGAAAGTCACGTCTGCCAGCTGCAGGAGGGTGTCAGCTGTCTGGCCTGTGCGTGAGCCCTGCAGCCCGGCCTCAGCACCTCGGCCTTGCCCGGCCCCAAGCCCGACCACGTCCCCAGGCCCCTTCGAGAGATGGCATGTGGGCCTTCTTCTCGGAACACCTGGCAGTGGGCACAGGAAAAGCACTGGACTAGGACAAGAACCGGCCCCAGAGCCCTGCAACACTGAGCTCAGCCCTCCGTCCGCCAGAGGCAAGGCCAGAATTCCCACAGGAAACCCATGGCAGGCCTGGACCCACACAGCACAGCTGAGACCTCCTGGCTCCCGGGAGCCACAACTCTCCTGGGGGATGGGTTTTCTGCTGGAGGTTGGGTGTAGGTCAGGCAGGCCTCTAGAGGAGTGAGGGAGAGCTCAGATCAGCGGGCCAGGGCACATCCTACCTGTCTGTCCTCGAGGGAGGAGTGGGGAGCTCCTGCCAGCCAGGCACCTCTGGGTACCATTGCAGGCTCCCCCATAGACACTCTGCCCACTCCAGGTAGGGGGAGGGCGCTAGCAGCCTCAGACCTCTGTTCATGGAGACTTAGGTGCCTCCGGAGCTGGGGGCCACCCCGGAACTCCCGTGGTGCAGAGGAGTCTGGTGTCAGCGTCCTGGGAGAGCAGCAGGCCGTCCCCTCCCTGCAGCTCTTCTTCCTCAGTGATCTGCAAGTCACTGGATGTGGGCACTTAAAATGCAATAAAACCAACAGACACCGTCTCACTAACTTGTCAGTAGTTCTATGGGTAAGGTGACAAACTGCTTTTCAGAGGAGTGAAAGGTTTAAGGAATGAAACCGGCCTTTTGCCTGACTCCTGAGTCCTGGCTCTTTCCTTCTAGAGACATCAGCTCCTCGAAATGCGTCACCTAGGGGGCCCCGAGCTCTGCTGTGTGCCCGGGAGCAGCTGGCGGGGCGGAGAAGGCACAGGGAAGGGGCCCTGCCCTGCAGTGAGGAACTGACAGGTAGAACCCTGGGTCTTCCTGTGGCTCAGCCTGGCTGGTGTCTGGAGCACCCTGACCTAGGCAATGCCAGTCACTAGTGGCCTCCCATTCTCAAGGTAAAGCCCAAACTCCACCCTGCCTCCTTCCCCGACGCTTCTGCCTGGCTCGGTCCCACCTTCCGGGTATCCTGGGCCGTGCCGAGTTCCCAAACAGGTAGTGTTATTTCATGCCTCCGTGCCTTTGCACATGCTGCTTCCTCTCCTTGGCACATCTTCCTGCCCCGCCTGGTCAGCTGGCTTGTTTTTGAAGTTCTAACTGAAGCCTTATCTCTGGCATCCTCTCCTGACAAGGCTCCCATCCTGCTGGGGCTGGTGCCCCGCCCCTGTGCTGCTGTGTCAAGCGGGGCTTCCCTGTTTCATAGCATGGCTGCACCAGTTCTGACTATGCGCCCCCTCACCTGTGAGCTCCAGGGGGGCAGAGACCCCTCTTAGGATTCTTCCTGCCGTCCCCAGATCCCTGGGACACGGGAGGCAAATGATAGACAGAGGAGCAGTCTGGCTTCTGCCAAGAGAATCAGGATGTTAGAAATGGGCATGAGTATGTCTGTCCTCTGGCACAGCTCCTCCTGCTCCTCCTGCCCAAGGTTGGGAGGGACAGGACCGAGATAAAAGGGCATCGAGGAGATACGGAAGAACACCTGGGACCACAGCCAGGAGAGAGGGAGGGTGGGTTGAGGCCCTCCTCGGTGGACGGGGGGAGGAGAGGAGGGCTGCCAGTATCCAGGGCATCCCTCTGGGCCATCTTGGTTTCTGCCCAGCTTCTGGGAGGGCTTGTGTGTTTGCTGAGGGGCAGCCCGGCTTCTTGGTCAGCACCAAGCTCAATAGCTGGGCTTGTCAGGGGCTCCAGTGGGGCTCGGAGGTCTTTCAGACCCCAAGAGGATCTGATTTGTCACTACAGTCAGTGGCCACACATCCTGGCAAAGGCCCTGGCACCTCTGTGCGCTCAGGAAAGTAGTCTCAGCTGAACCCTGGGGGCCTTAAAGGTACCATCGGGACCTAGGGAGGAGGGGAGGCGTAAGCATGTGTTCACTCATCAGCTGAAAAGGAAACCAGAGGCACAAAAGGTTTACCTGGCAAGTGTGAGAGGCATTGCTTACCACTTTCCACAGGGGGCAGGGGCCAGGGGTGGAGTTACCATAGAGCTGAGTCTTGAAATGTGAAATTCAAGCTACATAGTTAGAACTTTATTTATTTACTTATTTTTGGTAGTAATGGAGATTGATCTGAGGGGAGTTCTACCTCTGAACTATGCCCCCAGCTCTGTTTTATTTTAAAACAGGGTCTGGCTAAGTTGCTGAGGGCCTCACTAAGTTGCTAAGGCTGGTCTTGAATCTGTGATCCTCTAGTCTCAGCTTCCTAAGTACTGGGATTGTAGGCGTGCACCACCACACCCAGCTCTGGAACTTTATTCTTGATGGAATGGAAAGTCACTGAAAAAATTTTTAAAAAGGCATATTTTAAGAGAAGGACATGTGTAACTGCATTTTCTTAAGATAAACCGTAGATCTGGGCATGGTGTCATATGCCTGTAGTCCCAATTCTTGGAAGGCTGAGATAGGGGACTTGCAGGTTGGAGGCCAGGCTCAGCAACTTAGTGAGACCCTCAGCAACTATTAGCAAGAACCTGTTTCAAAATAAAATATGGTTGGGGGTGTGGCTTGGAGGTAAAATGCCCCTGGGTTCAATCTTCAGTATCATATGCAGATGAACACACACACACACACACACACACACACACACACACACACGAACACAAAAAAAGATAAATTGTGGGGCAATGGAGGGAATAGAGACAGAGACCTGGGTAGAAAGCTCAAGTCCAGAGTGAAGCTAGAAGGGTCCTGGCAGCCCAACCCAAATTCAAGCTTTACTGAAATACCCTTTATTTCACAAGTGGTAGCCTGCATTGCTTCATGCCATGTTTGGGGGAAGTGAGTTTAGGGTTTGGAGGCAGATTCCCAGAGAAGGCAGAGTTAGCCTCCAGGGTCTACCCTCAGGGTCAGGAAGCTGAGGATGAAAAATGACTCCAGGGCTCCAGGGTCCTCAGCCCTTCTCATGAGACCCTTAACTGAAGGACCAAGACACCACTTCGTCTTTCCTAATGTCTACTCATTTCTCCCAGACTGGGGGCCATTCCTTTGGTTTGTTTGAGGTGCTGGGGATTGGATCCAGGGCCTTGAGCATGTACCGTACCAGAGTCCAACCCCAACCCCCATTCTGAGGTCTTTTTTCCACTTACTTCCTGGCTCCTAGGAGCTGCTGACTTGGCTCAGCTGATGCCCTAGCGGGGGAAGCACCCGTGACTCAGCAGGCTCTGCTGGCCCTTCCGCCCCAGACCCTCCGGAGGGGAGGGAAGGGGCTGGGGCGCTGTGGAAACTCTGAGCAGTGCCTGACTGGGCCGGTCTTTCCACTGCAGGCCAGTGCATGAGCTGTGAGACACAGGGTGGGCGAGGGCGCACGGGATGTGTGTGCCACAGAGGGAAAGAATGACCTTTCTGTCCAGAAAAGGCTGGGGCAGAGGGGACTTGCTTCTGCGACCAGCTGCCCTGGTGGACTCGTCTCCAGCTGTGACTGGGCTCTGTCTGCTGGATTCTAAGGTCCAGGGGAGTATTCTGACCTCACTTGGAAGACAAACCCTTCCCCTGCCAGCTCCCTCCACTCCTATCATTTGTGACATTTTAAGGGCACACACAGACACCACCGGGGCACCTCCCCCAGTGAGGCTGTAGAGCGGCGGAGGAGACGGACAGTGGTGAGAGTGGGGCTGGTGCACCCTCCTAGGACGCGGGTGCCCAGCCAGTTCTGCTACAAGTCTCAGGGGTTGGGACTCGGGAAATAGCCCCGTCCTCCAGCAGCCTGGCCTCGGGCCTTTGTTTAGAGCTCCCCTTGCCTTCTGCCCCAAGGAACTTGTGTCTGGAAGGGACCTGGAGGTAAAGCGTTGGTGGTGCTGAGGCCTTGGAGCTGCCAGGGCCGACACAGGCCCACGCTGCTTCCTGCTGACCTGGCTGCCCGTCTTCTCCTACAGGTTCCGCGGCTTCACCCTGCTGCTCACCTTCCTTATTTATGCCTGTTATCACATGTCCAGGAAGCCCATCAGCATCGTCAAGGTGAGGCCGGGCCTCAGGCCGTCCCTGCCTCCTTCCCTGGCCCTGGTGGGACCCTCTTCTAGGGTTCTTGTCCAGTAGACTTTGATGAATGAAGTCCAAGGACTAACAAGGGTATAGAAATATGGAAGTTTATTTTAAGTCAAGGAAAGATAGAAGACAAAAACAGCTCCCCGCTCATGGAGGAGAGGGGGCCCCAGAAGAGAGTAACCTTCCACCAAACTCTTGGGAGGTGGGTTTGGAAATCTTACTAGGTTCCCCGACTGTTTTTTCAGTCAGAATTGGGTTTGGGGGAACCAATGTCTTTTGACCAATCTCAATCCTTGATTTGAATTGTTATCTTGTGGGCCGGCGGCCCCGATCCCCAGGCACCCCTGGTCTCTCTTCCACCTCACAGAGGGCGGTGCACCTGGCCTTTTTTAATCCCTCCTGTTCTCAGGTCCTCTGCCGTGCCTCATTAGGAGTTGCTCCAGGAATGTTTCCCCGGGCTCTCCTTTTGAGTTTATTCAAGAGAGCAGTGTCGTGGGCGTGGATGGGATAGGAGGCCAGAGGCCTGGGCCCTGGGTCTGATGTGGCCACCTTCCCCTATGGTCAGTCCTTGCCGGAGGAGATTCTGGCAGAAGGAGGAAGAGCCTGTGGGAGGCGGGGCACTGGTGCAGTCCGTAGGATGTTGCTTGCTCCTCTCTGGGCAGTGAGATGGCCCCTGACTCATACAGGGCGTTGCCTCCCCAGAGCCGTCTGCACCAGAACTGCTCGGAGCTGGTCAAACCCGTCAACGACACCCACAGTGTCAATGACACCGCATGGTGCAGCTGGAAGCCATTCGGTAAGAACAGGGCTTGCCACTGCCCCCTCTCCCTCCAGGAGGGCTGCCCAGAGCCAGGAAGGGATGCTGGTGTGGGCTGCCAAGCAGCTAGCTCTCTGTCTCTCCTGTCTGCTTTCAGACAAAGATGACTACAAGGAATTGCTGGGGGCCGTGGACAACGCCTTCCTTGTGGCCTATGCCATTGGCATGTTCATCAGGTAAAGAGGAGGCTGTGGCCATCCAGAAGGGGAAGGCTCAGAGCTGCTGCCTGCCTTGGGCTGGCCTGGTGGGGGCAGGCTGAGGTGAGAAAGCTGACAGCTCCCCAGGTGGGCACCAGGTCAGGACCTCTGCATCGACAGCAGCAGCCTTCCTTGAGGGGGCCACCTAGTCCACTCCTTCACTTAGTGGACTTCCGCGGTTAGCAGCCCCTTTTCCTGGAAGGTTTCCAGGAAACCTCAGATAGCAGCATTGATGGGTGTGGACAGGAGTCCTGGAGGATAGCCCTGGATGTGGAGATCCCCAGGACGACCCTGTCCTCCGGTGCTCTGTCCAACGTTAGCACAATAAGCATGCATCTGAGTAGCAAGCTTGGAGCTCGTTGCCAGGACTCAGAGACAAATAAGGCTAGACACTGCCTTCTAAGAGTGCAAGAACTGGGTGTGGTGGCACATGCCTGTAATTCCAGTAAATAGAAGGTTGAGACAGGAGGATATCAGGTTGGAGGCCAGTCTCAGCAATTTAGCAAGACCTTCAGCAATTTAGAGAGACCCTGTTTCAAAATAAAAAATAAAAAGGACTGGGAGATGTCGCTCAGAGGTAGAATGCCCCTGGGCTCAATCCCCAGTACCAACCAACCAAAAACAAAACAAAGAGCACATGGCCTGCAGGGTTGCACAGTCACCATCAGCTAATTACAAAATGATGAGGTGGCTCTAGGACGGGGTGGCCTTCGGGTACCCTGGGAGCACAGAGTAGTCAGAGTCCACCTGGGGCTGGAAAAGAGGGGCTTGGGGACTGCTTCCTGGAGGAGACGTACCAGGCCACAGGAGATGGGGCTGATGATCAGGGGCATTTGCAGAGGCCCATGTATGAGGCTGTGGGAAGGGAGAGAGCTTTGAAGGACTTCCCCCAGATGGACATTCCAGACAGATCACTCAGATAGATGCTGGGAAGACAGGTGGCACCCAGGGAAAAATTTGACAAAATGCCCACGCTGCTGAGCCCGAGGAGGGTGTGAGTTCCCACCATGGTAAGAGAGAGGAAAAGAGTCAGTACGCTGGAGGACCATCTAAGAAGTAGAATTCGGAGCCGGGTGTGGCGTACGCCCACCCACACTCCCAGTACTTGGGAGGCTGAGGCAGGAGGACTTCAGGCTCAAGGACAGCCTCAGCAACACAGTGAGACTCCCAGTAACCTAGTGAGACCCTGTTTCAAAACAAAACAAAAAGGCTCAGGGGTGTAGCTCAGTGGTAGAGTACTTGCCTAGTGTGCTGAGTTCCATCCCCAACACCAAAAAACAAACACAAAAAAACAGAAGTTACAGTGGGTGGGTGGGGGTAGAGCCAGAGGGGCTGCCTGGTCTGGCTCGAGTGACAGGTGCAAGGGCAGGCCAGGGGGCTGAGTGGTGGAAGGAGGAAGAGGAACTAAGTTTTAGAGTGTGGGCTTTCAAACACTTTGGGGAAACCCAAGTAAAGATGTCCAGAAGGCATCTGTTAGAATCTTGAAGCTCTGGGAGAAAAGATAGAGATAAGCAGTTGGAGGTACTTAGCACAGCATACAAGTAGTAGTTAAAACAAAAACAAAAACAAAAACAAAAACAAAACAAAAAAAAAAACATAGCTGGGCGTGGTGGCGCATGTTTGTAATCCCAGCATGCGGGAGGCTGAGACCGGAGGATCCAGGTTCGCGGCCAGCCTCAGCTACCTAGTGAGGCACTCCACAACTTAGCGAGACCCGGTTTCAAAATAAAGAATAAAAAATGGGGCTGGGGGTGTAGCTCGGAGGTAGAATGCCCCTGAGTTCAATCCCCAGTACCAAAAAAAAAAAACCAAAACAAACAAACATAAAAGTGAGGCAAGAGTCCGCTCTGAGAAGGAAATAAGTGACAAGGAGCGGCTAACCACAGGAGAGGGAGCTGGCCACTGGACAACAGCATGGCCAGCAGCACCAAAGTAGAAGACGCTGGGCCCAGTGGCACATGCCTTAACCCCAGTGCTGGGAGGCTGAGACAAGAGGGTCATAGGTTTGAAGCCAGCCAGTGTGTGGCAACTTAGTGTTTTCAATACAAAAGGTAAAAAGGGCCTGGGGATGTAGCTTGGAGGTAGAACTCCCCGGGTTCATTCCCCAGTACAAAAAAAAAAAAAAAAAAATTAGGAGAGCTGCAGCGGACACCTGCAATCCCAGCCACTAGGGAGGCTGAGGCAAAAGGATTGCAAGTTCAATTCAAAGGTCACCTTGGCCAGAGTGGCTTCAGCAGCATGGGGTTGGGAAGAGGCAGGCATTAACTATAGACTCACTGCTTCTTCTCCAGTGGGATTTTTGGGGAGCGGCTCCCTCTACGTTACTACCTTTCGGCTGGAATGCTGCTCAGCGGCCTTTTCACCTCCCTCTTTGGCCTGGCATATTTCTGGAACATCCACGTGCTCTGGTACTTTCTGCTCATCCAGGTACGAGCCTCCATTTTGCACTTGGGCCTTTGTTCCCATCACAGAAAGAACCCTGGAGGCCGCTAGTCCTGCCCACCAGGTCACAGAAGGTGGGGACCTGGGTCTTTGCTCCCTGGCCTCCTTCTGTCACATGGCACAGGGGCCCCCGACAGTCACCTTGCATTTCTGGCCCAGCGAATCTGGCTGGAGCACTACACTGAGGTCACTTAGAGAGGCGAGAGCCTTGTCTTGACCCAAACAATCTTGAGCTAGAGCAGAAGTCAGCTGGTGGCACCAGGGTGTGTGTGGACATGCGTGGGAGGGAGGGGAAGGTTTGCAGTGGGGTGCGGAGGCCCCTTGGCCATGACAGAGCCTCTTCCACCCAGCGCAGTGGGACAGCGAGCTCAGCCCAGGCTGGTCCCACCCGTCTTTTCTCTCTGCAGATCTGCAATGGACTTGTGCAGACCACAGGCTGGCCCTCTGTGGTGGCCTGCGTTGGCAACTGGTTCGGGAAGGGGAAGTGAGTGTGCCAAGGGAGGAGGGTGGGCACCTGGGAGGCCTGGCCACCGAGGCAGGGAAGAGATTAGAAAGGACCGCCCTCCATCCTGCTGATTCTCACGTGCTGGGATAGGATGTTTTCCTGGCTAAAGAGCAGTGCTGGTATTCTCATTGATGATTTAACCCATAGGACAGGCAGACTTAATTATAGTTTTACTCGTAGTAGATGAATTCCCATTAAGAAAGAAGACAAAAAGAGGCCTATAAAATTGGACTTGTGCTGGATGTGGTGGCACATACCTAAAATCCCAGTACTTGGGAGGCTAAGACAGGTGGACTGTAGGTTCGAGGTCAGCCTCAGCATTTTATGAGGCTCTCCACAACTTAGTGATACCCTGTCTCAAGATGAAAAATAAAAAGGGTTGGAGGTATAGCTCAGAGGCAGAATGCCCCGGATTCATTCCCCAGCACCAAAACAAACAAACAAAAAAACAAATTTGCTTTCTTAAATTGGGCTTTTGTGGAAAAAAAAAAAAAAGTTGCCTCTGAGTGTGATTTCTCACTCTCCCAGCCATGGACCTTCTGAGCTGCTGGGTTCTTGGTCCTGGGACGCATCGCATGCCGTACAGTGCTTGGTGCAGCTCTTGGCAACTCCTCATGAGATGCCAGCGGCAAACCCTGAATTAGGACAACCCGAATTCTCTAGTTGTTCCCAGACGTTCCGGGGGGGGGGGGACTGTCCCCCAGTTGAGGCCCACTGCTTTAGAGGGAGGTTGCGGGCAGAAGAGAAGAGACAGTCGGGACTCTGCATCCTCTGTGTGGTGAGAGGCTCCCCGGGCACAGGCCAAGGGGAGGGGACACCCAGCCTCCGCTGTCGCCTGCTTGGCACCCGCCAAGCCCGTGTCCTGGAGGCTTTAAGAGTCTCAGTCTCTGGTACCTCCTGGAGGCTGGAGGCTGGGACCTGTTAGTAAGGCTCAAGACAAGTGAGCCTGGCCAGGCAGATACTGCTTCTACTCTTCTCCACTTTCCTCCTCGCCCTCCAGGCGCGGGTTCATCATGGGCATCTGGAATTCCCACACGTCTGTGGGCAACATCCTGGGCTCCCTGATCGCTGGCGTCTGGGTGAACCAACAGTGGGGCCTGTCCTTTGTGGTGCCTGGCATCATCATTGCTGTCATGGGCACAGTCACCTTCCTCTTCCTCATCGAATGTGAGCGGACCCGCTTCCCCTCCCCACCAGCCCCACAAGTGAGCCTTATAGGTCTCTATTTCTGGGAGAAGCAGCCAGATGTACTGGAAAGATTGCTGGTCATGGGGCTGGAGGACCAGCTGTGTGTTCCTTAGTTTCCATTTTCTCATTTGTAAGATAAGCTGCGCCCCCTAGGATTTCTGAAGGTTTAAGGATAGTTAAAATGCTTGGTCACTCCCAGGTGCTTGGCCAACACTGATGGGTTGGAGAGCTGTGGGAAGGCAGGGGTGTTGAAGGGCCCCATTCGTGGTACCTGATCTCTTCCCTTTGGTGCAAATGGCCACTGTCTTCCCCATTCCCCAGCAGCCTCATGAGTTGGCAAGGCCAGGCTTAGAACCACTTTGTAGTCCAAGAGGCAGTAGTGGCAGGGTTGTTAGGGCCTCCTGAGCCCCGGTGCCCACTCCCCATCCGGGAGGCCACGTGCGAGACGGGGAGGCTGGCTGCCGCACCAGTTTAGGCTAGCCTGTTGGGAAGCTTCTTAGCAGACTCTTTTTTTTCAGACCCAGAAGATGTGGACTGCACCCCTCCGCAGCACCATGTGAGTGTGGCCGTGCGCTGCGGTCCTGCCCTCCTGTCTATTGCAAGGCTAGAGGCTGGCAGAAGGCCAGCCTGGCCCAAGAGAGATCCACACGTCCCCTAGGATCACCAGGGCCAGCCTCCAGCTGGGGGGTGGGAGGGCACAGGGACACCCCCACATCCAGGGCTTCTCGCCTCTGCTCAGAGCGGACCAGACAAGGACCAGGACAACCTGGAAGATCCTGACAACGGTCCCCACGGTAGCAGGGAGAGCAGCATGGAGACTGTGGCCAGCTGTTCCAAGGAGCCAAGCCCCGAGCCTGCGGCCATCAGCTTCCTAGGGGCGCTGAGGATCCCGGTGAGAAGCTTGTGCCAAAGAGGGAAACGAAGGCTCTCAAGAGTTTTCCCTTGACGCTGGGCTGTCCATGGTGTCCAGGATTTCTTTACAGGAGATGTTGGGCAGGGGGACAGACTTGCTAGGGAGGGTGGTGTGGGAGACTGACGTGTCACAGCACGGAGCCCAGGCACGGTGCTGCCGCTGGGACTGGAGGCTGCTTTGTGTGTGGCTGATGGACAGTGCCGGGTGACTCAGCTCGCCCTGTACCATTGTGCCCTCTGTCCTGTCCTCTCCCCAGGGTGTCATCGAGTTTTCTCTGTGTCTGCTCTTTGCCAAGCTGGTCAGCTACACCTTCCTGTACTGGCTGCCCCTGTACATCTTCAATGTGGGTAAGGCCCGATGGGAGAAGAGACAAGAGAGGGCCCCTGAGGAGGCCAGGGCCGCTGCTGGTGGACAGGAGGCCATCATGGTTCCTGCTGAGCCTTGGCTGGGGCATGGGGAGATTTGTTTAGTTATTTAAGTGGGAAGCTCAGCCCTGTGCAGTACCCCTACCCCCACCTTACTCCAGCCACCTCCCGTCCTTGGAGCTGAGTGGGGCATTCCGAGAGCAAGGCTCTGTCTGTGTTCCTCCCTGTCTTCTCCAGCCTGAGAGTAGGAGAATCCTGCCTTTAGGCCACTTGGCTCATAGGTGGGTGGGACAGGATGCTGGAAAAGGCCTGGCATGAGTACCTCCCACAGCCAGAGGAAGCGGCCTCGGGAGCCGCCCTACTCCCTGGAATCTGGCTCTGCCAATCTCCCAGGGCACTTCCTGGGCCCCAGGCCTCTGTGTTGGAGTCTGGGGGGGCTGTGGTGGCACTGCTGCCCCCTGCCCCTGCCAAGGATGCACAGAGGCAGTGATTGAAAAAGGGTGTGGTGGCGCACGCTTGTAATCCTAGTACTTGGGAGGCTGAGATAGGGGGATTGAAAGTTTGCAGCCAGCCTCAGCTACTTAGGCCCTCTGCAACTTAGTGAGACCTTGTTTCAAACAAAGAATAAAAAATAGGGCTGAGGGTGTAGCTCGGAGGTAGAATGCCCCTGAGTTCTGTAGGGTGTTTGATGTCCACCTGGCGCAGTCGCTGCTCTTTTTCCTTAGGGGGAGGAGACTGCCTAGCATGCTCCACCCTTGAAGCCCCTAGAAGCTGCTGCACTCCCTCCTGCCCTGGCTACACGTGTGTTCTTGCTCTGAACAGGGTTAGTCACTGCCAGATCTCTAGCTGTAGCTCGCCTGCAGGAATACGTGAGGGCCCCTCTTGGTGACAGTGGTAGCATTCTGGGCTGTGTGGAGGACACTGTGACTCTTTGTTTTCTGGCCTTGGTGTTGGCTTCAGTGTGTGAGTCAGTGTTGGGGGTGGGGCTGCAAGCTACAGCTTTTGTAAACCTAAAGCCACGGCCTATGACCCAAGGTCCCCATTTCCCTGAAAGTCTCTGTGCTCTGTGCATCAGCTGAGGCCGCAGGTGGCAGAGCAGAGCTCCCGGTGGGGCCTGCTGCTAGACCTGGAGCAGGGCAGGACAAGTGGCTGGCTGGGCTGAGGCTCTGGGGGAAAGATGGCTCTAGGCTGGGGCTCTCTCTCTAGGGCCAGGTTCCAGACCCTGGCTATTCCAGGAGATCAAGGTCATCTGACAGGGGAAGAGGGACAGGGCGCCAGAAAGGGCATGTCCCAAACTGCTGCAGACTCACTCTGACCTGGGCCAGTCAGTGCGCCACGGGCCCCCAGCACCTTCCTCCAAGGAGATGGTGGGGCTGGCGGGGGCCCCAGGGAATCTGCTGACGGTGGGGCTTGGGACGCTTGCCGGGTGCCTGGGCATCTAACCGTGTGTTCGGATTTCCCACAGCTCACTTTAGTGCCAAGGAGGCTGGGAACCTATCTACGCTTTTCGATGTTGGTGGCATCATAGGTGAGACGCTGCCCTGTTTCGCCAAGAGGCCACTTTCCCCGCTTCTCTCTGGGGTGCAGAGAGGGGGACTGGGCCCAGCAGACCTTGTCCTGGGCAGGTGGCCGCGGGGGGTGTTCTCATTTCCACGCCTGCCTGGCATGCAGGCCTTCGTGTTTGGTCCTCGTGGCCGTGGGTGCAGGGGAGGGCTGCGGAGGGGGCAGCTCTGTGGGTTCTCCATGCCAGGCCTAGGCCAGTGCTGGGCAGGGCGATGGCAAGCTGGCCCAGGCAGGGGGGGGGCATGGTCCTGCCGGGGCAGCGTGTGAGTGGGTGTGTGTTGCAGGCGGCATCATGGCAGGGCTCATCTCTGACTACACCAACGGCAGGGCCACCACGTGCTGCGTCATGCTGATCTTGGCTGCCCCCATGGTGCGTATGACCTCCCGTGCAGAGGCTGCGCCCGTGAGCCTGGGCCTCTCACCTGGGTGCCCAACTCTGCATTCACCCGTGCGGCTGTCTCCTGTACACGTGTGTGCGCAGCCCTGAGCACACCGCTAGGGGGAGGGGGAAAAGCCAAGGTCAGCAGAGGAGCGGGCCCCTTGGAAAGAGACCAGTACTGAGGATTTGGGAAAAGGATTAGTAATTATTTGTTCTGGGTGGAGAAGAGGGAGACCAGCTGCTAAACTTGACCAAGAAAAAGGGAAGAGATGGAGGTTAGATATGAGAGAAGGCTTTGGAAAGGGGGAATAGATTATGATTTGTGTGTGGAGGTGTGGTACTGGGGATTGAATTCAGGGTGCTCTACCACTGAGCTACATCCTCAGCTATTTTATTAACGAGGTTCTGCTAAGTTGCCCGAGCTGGCCTGGCTCTTCCGATCCTCATGCCTCCATCTCCTGAGTCGCTGGGGTTGCAGACATGTGCTGGATTATCATGTTGCAGATCTTCCATTCCCTGGACACTACAGACCTGAGAAGTCTGGATGGGGAGGAGGAAGAGGTGGCATCTGGGGTTCCAGAACAGGAGAGGGCTGCTGTAGACTGGGGGAGCAGGGTGACCGCCCCTTCTCTCCCCTCCCACAGATGTTCCTGTACAATTACATTGGCCAGAATGGTATCACCAGCTCCATAGGTAAGGAGGCCTGCAGGTTCACATTAGTGTGTGGGAGGGCCGGGGGCCTGGCCCTGGGCGCCACCTGCTCTGGGGCTGGTGACACCCTCTCACCTCTCTGCACCCAGTGATGCTGATTATCTGTGGGGTCCTGGTCAACGGCCCTTACGCGCTCATCACCACGGCGGTCTCCGCTGATCTGGTAAGCAGCCCATCCCTGGGTGCCCGGGGCTCCTGTCCAGGTCTACTTCCCCACATTGCTTTTCTCTCTCCTGTCCTGCAGGGGCAGGATCCTTAGAGCCCTTCAGAACCCAGCATGGGCCTCCTTCCTCAAGCCCCAGTCACTCACCCCCAGTGACCCTCCCCAGAGCGGCCACTCAGCTCTGGCCTCTGCTCTGCTCTCCCCAGGGCACTCACCAGAGCCTGAAGGGCAACGCCAAGGCCCTGTCCACCGTCACGGCCATCATCGACGGCACCGGCTCCATAGGTCTGTGACTCTAGTTTGGGCTCCGGGCAGCTGAACCTCCACCTTGCCTGGGCAGACCCCTGGGTGCACATCCCTCAGAGGGGCAGGGAAGGTGCGGGCCCCTCTCACTAGGCTGTGCTCGTGCAGGCGCAGCTCTGGGGCCCCTGCTGGCTGGACTCATCTCTCCCACGGGCTGGAACAACGTTTTCTACATGCTCATCTCTGCCGACATCCTGGCCTGCTTGGTAAGAGTCCTGGGGTCAGGGATGGATTTTGTGAGGATGCTCTGCCCCACCAGGCTGGAACGCTGGAGGTCCATAGCTGGGGTTTCTGGGGCAAGGAGAGTAACTGTCCTCTGCTCAGAACCTCTTTGCCGCAAGGGTGGTCCCTTTCTCTGCTGCCAGTCTGTGGGTCAGCTGAGCTGGGAGCTCTGTGCCTGGGCTCATGGTGCTCCTTTCCCTCTGCCCTGGACTGTCACAGCTCCTCTGCCGGTTGGTGTACAAGGAGATCCTGGCCTGGAAGGAGTCCTTGAGCAAAGGCAGAGGGTGAGTCCCCACAGAGCCAGAGACCCCCTCCCCACCGCACTTCTTTTGGGAATCACCTGCACTCAGTGCCTCTACGCCCTTCCTGAGGCTAGTCTAGCCCAGCCCGGCCCCTCCCTGATGTGCTCTGTGGACCCTGCCCCGCCCCACTAACCTGTCCTCCGTTGTCCCCATGTGTCTCTGTAGCTCTAGTCTGGCCCTAACCCACCCGCGATAGTATTTTCCTCAAGCCCCACAACTTTGTGAGTATTTCCTTCAATCTCTGGTGAATGTGCCACTAGAATGTGGGCTGCATGCGAATCCTTGCCCTCTGGTGTGATTTGTTCCAACTCTCTCTCTCTGTTTGTGGGCGCTAGGTCCAGAGGCTCAGCCTGGGTGGTCCATGGTGCTTGGGAAGCACTTCCCAAAGGGTCTGAGATGCCACAAAGGGTGACAGCGTTAGGGCTTTGGACATACCCCAAGGACAGAGGGGGCAGAGACCGGAAGTCACTTTTTCCTGAACTTAGCCGAGCTACGAGCACCTCCTGACATTCAGAAGCCAAGGTCCTCTGCCCCCTCTGCCCAGGGTTTGCAGACAAAAGCGACAGCCAATCAGTGCCTCTGAAACGAGATCTGAATCACAATCACATTGGTGGCTAGTGTGGTGTGCTGTGCCTGGTGTTCAGTGGTGGTGGCTGTGGGGGTAGCAGGGATAGGTCAGTGGCTGAGGCAGGGGCTATCCAGAGACGGTGGCTACCTGCTGCTGCTGGTGGCTGGGCAACTCTCCTTGTGGCCTTTCTGGCTCTCCTCCTGAGTGGGAGTCTCTGGCTAATAAGCTGACCAGAGCCTGGACCTGGGCTGGATGGTAAATATGAAGAAGAGCCCCCTGGGGTCATGGTAACCCATGTGTCTTAGCAGGCATCACACAAGAAGATGAAGAGCAGAAAGCAAAACTTTAAGCAGAAAACATTCACAGTGTCTCCTGCCCCACCCTGCCCTGCCCTGGGAGAGGGGAACAGGAGCTTGACCACTTCATTTAGCCCTTTATACTTCTGCCTCTCTGGGCCAGCCCTGGTGGAAAACTGGGAGGGGAAGAACAGAAACAGAGAGGGAAAAGAAGGAATATTTAATGAGCATTTCCCCACCTGGATTGGAGTTGAGTCTTAGATATCATAGTTCACCTCTTAGCCACCTTGAGAGGCAGGTACTTTCTCATTTAGAGGGCCTAGTCCTGGAAGAGCATAAGAAGGTCCCAGGTCTTGAGGGTTTGCTTTTTTGGGTACTGCTATAGTCTTAAGCTGGCCCGTCTCTGGGGAAGGCCTATGGGGCCTGTGTGCCAATTTACTGGAGCAGAGAGAGGGCTGGGCTGAGAATCTGGAATCCTTGGGCAATCCTGGCTCCTCTTATAATCTGGCATATGGGGATTTACCCTATATACCTTAGGCTCAGGCAAGATGGTGTATGTGATATTGCTTTGCAAAGCTGTCAAGTATGGCATAAACATTCTAAGGTTTTCATGTTATTCTGCCTGACTGGTCCCCACCCAAGAGGTCAAAGGGAGCCCTAATCACAGGGAGCAGGAAAGGCAGGAGCATATTAAGTCGTGTCTCACTTTCTCTTCCAACTCCTCTCTCCTCCTCATACAGGTATAAAGAAATATGAGGCCGTGACTGGAAGAGAAATGTGGAGAGTCCCTGCTGGATCCCCAAAGTGCTCCCCAAGGACAAGACAACGGAAACGTCCACTGATGGGTGAGGCGAAGCCTCTGATCTAACACTGATCAGCCCAGCACAGCCCAGGCTGCTGCTAAGGGCGCAGAAGACTCTCCATGGGAAGGGACTGTCAAGCCAGAGGAAATGCAAGATCAAGGGCCTGAGCTCTGGCAGCTGCAAGCAGACCGGATGGGCTCAGAGCCGAAGGGAAGGACTTGCACAGACTATTGCCTGCTCAGACTTAAGACAGAAGGCAGAGGCCCTGCAGGGCCAAGGCCTGGACAAGGTGTGTCTTTCCTTTCCATGTTCAGTTTTCATCTCTGCAATTAGCCAGCACCTGTAGGGAGCAGCTCTCCTGGTTCCAAAGGTGCCTGACCTTTCTTTGTCCCTTCGTCCATGAACTATCTTCTCTGCGTATTTCTCCAAGTTGGATACTCTTCTTCTACCCTCCATTTGATCCTGTTGGTAACTCCCCTCGCCACTTCAATTAAAGCATTATGGCTCTTCTTCCAGGGCCAAGACTAAGGTGGGGCAAGGATGCTACCTCGCGTGTACAGTGGAAGGGGGCACTCTCTCTTGGGCTTGCGTGTGTGCCTACCCGGAGCGCTGAGCACCTCCCTTGCCTCACCCTGGTCCTTGGCCCCCTGGCCACTGCAAATGAAGACATCCACGTCAGTGTTGTAGGACCAACGGGGCGAGGCCTGCCGGAAAACACCAGCCTGTGTATTCAGCACTTTGAGACTGAAGTGCCAATGAGAGCCTGCTAGAGGCCAGCTCTGCTGTGGGCATGAAACAGGCGATGGAAACCGAAAAAGGACTCAGTGCCCCGAGCACAATGCCAGGGTGACAAGATGAGCAAGAAATGAGGGTGCTCCTGGCTAGTGTGCAGGGGCTGGGCGCCATCTTGGCCCCTCTACCCTGTTCCTGACGTGCTGTGCTCCGTCTAGCCCAGATGCGCTCCTTGCGCTCCACACAAGTCCTGGATTGTGACACTCCAGGCTAAACCATGGCGTTTCTGCCCCACCTCTGCCACTGCCCAGAAGCACCAATACAGATTTCCTTTGCCAGCTGTGCCTGTGCTCGTCCTTGGCAGGGCCTGCCACAACAGCAGCAACTGGGGCTTTTATGGCTTGTGGAAGCAGTGTCCCAGGGCGGGTGCTGGGATGGTGACCGCCGGCATTGCCAGAGGGCATGCTCATGACATCGATGACTCGGGGAGCACGCGGGGAGCCTAGAGCCCACGCAAGACAAAGCAGTCCCTTCACCGGGACACTGTGTGGGCAGTGCAGTAACTGGATATGCGGGTCTCATATTCAGTCTCATCTGCCTGAATCTCACTTCGGCCGAGAGCAGGAGCCAGTAAGGGACCTCGAAGTCCTCAGAGCCCCCCAGGGCAGGAGCTATGGTACACGGCTCTGCTCAGCATTCAGGACTGCTTCTCTAAAGACCAAAAAAATGTCTGATGTCATCGCTTTGGAGGGATGGGCTTAAGGAGAGGCTGTGTTACTTCCATATGCCACTAGATGGCGGCACAATCTTGCGGTAGAGCCTAGTGTGGCTCTGGTTGCTGTCCTGCTTTCTATAAACAGGGAGAGGGGGAGGGAGGAGGGGGAGAGAATAAAGGAGTGAGGGGTGGGGGAGAGCATGGATATGAGATTTCCTTACTGGCCAGCTCTGCTGTAGATGGAGGTCAGGTTGGGGGACAGGGCTCTTTTGAGGTCTCCTCTTCCCCAGCATCACCACTTCCTACCTCTTTGCCAGTTTGCTTGTCTAGAAAATGGTAATAGAGTGCCAGGCGAGGTGGTGCACGCCTGTAACTCCAGTACTTGGGAGGCTGAGTCAGGAGGATGGAAGGTTTGAGGCCAGTCTTAGCAATTTAATGAGACCCTCAGCAATGTAGTGAGGCTGTTACAAAGTAAAAAATAAAAAAGGGCTTAGGGTGTAGTTCAGAGGTAGAATGCCCCTGGGTGCAATCCTCAGTACAAAACAAGAAAAAAGGAAATGGTAGTAACATTCCCTACCTGGTAGGATTGGTATGAAGGGGGATAAGTAGTAAACACACACCCTGCCCTTGAGCAATCTGTCTCAGCAGGGGACAAGATAGGAATATGAAAATGTGTATAAATCATGTAAGACAAGGCACATGGAGATAGCGATTCAAGTTGAGAGCTTCGCCATTCACTACCCCACCATGGGGGTCAGGGCTTATGAAGGAAGAATTCACAGGACTTGGATGATTAGCCTGATAAGGTGGTGAGGGAATGGAAGAAGTGGACAGAAAGACTTGTGGAGCCTTGCTGTTAGGCACGGGGGATGGGGTCAGCGCCCATCAGCAAATCAGCTCTCACTGGAGACCTCAGAGCCTGATCTCGGGAAGGAGGACCGGCTGGAGGTGAGTGGGTGGCGGATCCCCAGCCCTGAGGTCTGCCCTCTGCCCTCACCTCCCTGCGCCAGGTTCCCTGCACCCCTCAGCTCTGGGCACTGACTGCTCACCAGAGGCCCGGTACCTGCCTCCTCTCTGGGCCTCTGCACTCACATGGGGCTAATTCGGGAGCATTACGTTAATTAGTTATTCATTTAATTTAACTTCACATTTGGTCTCAATTAAGCTTAAAATGTTCTTCCTTATAGATGCTACAATAGCACTTGTAATTAAAAAGCAATAACTCTTTGCGTTTCTCCTTTAGAGATCCATTGGGAGGTCGGGCAAGTGTGTGGGGGTTAGGGTTGGGGAGGAGGAGGAGGTAAGAAACACGGAAAAGGAAGGGAAGGAAGCTCTCCACACAGCTCAGCCTTGTGAAGCTACCACCAAGACTGAGGTTGGGAGGGAGGGGCTCAACACACCCTGGGGGCTGGGGAGGGGGGCTGCTGCCAAGAACCCCAGAAGTAGGTAAAGCAACAGACCTCGCACGTAACATTGTGGGGAGAGGGAGATGGTGGAAGAAGCTATGAGGCCATGTATTCTGTGGTAGATAGAACGCCCACCCCCTCCTAAGGATGCCCACATCCTAATTCCCAGAGCTAGTACATGTGCTACCTTACATGACAGATGTGACTAAGGATCCCGAGATGGGGCGGCCACCTTGGCTTGTCAGGCGGGCCCCAAGTAACCACAACGCTCCTTATAGATCAGAGTGAGGCAGGAGTGTCAGGTTGGAGGAGGCTGTGCTCCTGGCTTGGAGGATAAAGAAAAGGTCCATTGGTCAGAGAATGTGGGCAACTTCTAGCTGCTAGAAAAAGCGAGGAGGTGGATTCTCCCTAGAGTCTCCAAAGCTTTGTCTTTAGCCCTATGAAACCCATTTCTGACTTCAGGCTTTCAGAACTATAAGAAAATAAACTTGTGTTTTTCTAAACCACTAAGTTTGTGTCATCCACTACAGCAGCAGTAGGAAACTAATACATACAATCAGTGTAAAACTAATGGCACGATCAATTTAAAGACAGGGAAACAAGAAATCCCCAGAGCTTAGAAACAAGTGGGGGGAATGATGTAACACAGAAGTACTCTGTACATCCTTCTTGAAAACTTAGTCCATAGCTGCTCAGTTGTTAGTATTTCTATGCAAGGGGAAGCTAAATCTAATTGAGCAGAGACGTGCCCCAACCCCAGGGCTGATCAGTGAAGTTGTCTCCGAGGTCCCATCTGCCTTTTAACTGCTTCGTCTCATACTCCTGCCCAGTTCCTAAGACTCTGGACTTTCCACCAGACTCAACTGTTTTTCCTTGGTGTTTCTATCAAGTGGATTTGCACTGCCTGTCCCTGGTCCCATTTCCTGTTCTCGTCTTATAAAACACAGCATAATGGAAAGGAGTTAAAAGCCTAAACACTGAGCCACATTGCCCGCCTTCCAGGCCTCACACCTGCTAACCCTGCCTTGTGTTATCAGGAGCCGGCTACCTCGCCAGCTTGGGCCTGTTCTCCACCCGTGACGCGGGGTCATTAAGAGGACCTACTTCATAGGGCTGATAGGTGACGACATAATTTGGTACTTATAACACACTTTGAAAAATACTTGGCACATGTTTGCTAAATGTAATAAAAACTATGATTTCAGCATGTCAAATGCATTTATTTCGGAGTTTGGCGGATGGATCTAGAGATTAAAGGTTGAACTCTATGAACTATAAAAAAATCCCTTCCAGTCGAGGTTTTGTGCTCCTCTGAGGATAATCAACGTGTTTCCATATGGTTCTGATTCTCACATCTGGAAATTTGTTTCTGTGTAACAATAGCCAAATACTTAAAAGATTTACGCCAAGGAGTTAAAATGTTTGTTATTTTTGCTATCAATGTTAATTAGAATTCATTAGTTGAACTTTTACCTTTTGGGATATGAGTTAGGGAAATAATGGATACAAATAACTCAAATATAGTACTAACCAATGTAAAAACAAGGATTCATTTGAAAGCCAAAAATGATCTTTAAACTGAGAAATAAGACGATAGGAATCCAGTAGGAGGCTGAGCGAGTGTGTCAGGTTTGAGTGCCAGAACTAGATATGAAACTTTAAAAATCCCTCTCCTCCCTGCCTGTCTCTCATCTGTAGGATAATGACAGCAGGTATCTTTATGAGAATAAAAAGAATTGGGGGGGCGGACTATTTTCTGTTAGGACAAAAATATTTAAAAATAACTGGGATGCCTTCATCCCCAAATGGAATTAGGTGACAGCCTAGACACCCCAGAGCTGGTGCCTTATGCCCAACAGACCTGCAATCAAAGCAGAGTAAACAGTGGATGTGTCACGTGCATGAATGAACGGCTGTACGCTCTCAACTGCCTGAGCATTAACACATGCTTCTTTTTTTTTTTTTTTTTTTCTGTCAGTACTGAGGATTGAACCCAGGAGGATTCTACCTCCGAGCTACACCCCCAGTCCTATTTTTCATTCTTTATTTGAAACAGGGTCTCACTAAGTTATGGAGTGCCTCACTAAATAGCTGAGGCTGGCTGCAAACCTGGATCCTCCTGTCTCAGCCTCCCAAGTGCTGGGATTACAAGTGTGCGCCACCACGCACAGCTCAACTTCTGATGCCATCTTACGTTAAATTTCTGCTACCTTGCCTCAAAAATGAATGTTAGAGCCGGGTGTGGTGACACACACTTGTAATCCCAGTACTTGGGAGGCTACATGAGGATTGCAACTTAGTGAGACCCTGTTTCAAAATAAAGAATAAAACATGGAGCTGGGGGTGTAGCTACTTGGGAGGCTGAGGCTAGAAGTCTGAGGCCAGCCTTGGCAACTTAAGGAGAGCCTGTCCCAAAAATAAAAAAGGGCTGGGGATGTAGCTAAGTGGTAGTGTCCCTGAGCTTCGTCCCCAGTGTGTTTTGCGGGCTTACAAAACTTCTAGAACATCACACACAGTGCCTCTAACAGATCAAACATGGATCTCCACCTTCTAAACAGTGGGGGTCACTGCAGTCTCTGGACAGGAAACAGATTAGCACAACTTGCCTTAAGATAGACAATGGTTAATGGGACAGTAAGATAATTTTTTTTTTTTTTTTTCAGTACTGGGGATTGAACTCAGGGGCATTCTAGCTCTGAGCTATACCCACAGCCCTATTTTATTTTATTTTTATTTATTTATTTTTTGAGGTACTGGGGATTGAACTCAGGGGCATTCTACCTCTGAGCTATACCCACAGCTGTATTTTTTATTCTTTATTTTTGAAAATTGTGGAGTGCCTCACTAGGTAGCTGAGGCTGACCATGAACCCGGATCCTCTGGTCTCAGCCTCCCAAATGCTGGGATTACAATCATGCACCACCATGCCTGGCTCCTATTTTATTTTTTTATTTTGAAACAGGGTCTCACTAAATTGCAGAGGACCTCACTAAGTAGCTGAAGCTGACCATGAACCTGTGATCCTCCTGTCTCAGCCTCCTAAATACTGGGATTACAAGCATGCGCCACCACGCCCAGCTTAAGATGATTTCTATCAGTACTTAAGGGATGACCTCTGAGTCCTATCTCTAGGAAGGCCATGAACACAAGGGGTGCTATATCAGACACTGACTAGGGGTGCCACATGCTGAAGTTCTTGAAATTCACTGTGAGCTCTCTCAGTCTTCCCCTTCTGGGGCCAACCCTGTGGGGTTTTTAGGGGGTTGGACACAACTACCTTGGCTATGCACGAAGACAGTAATGTATTGCTTATTTCACCACAGCTGGTAATTATAGACCGTAGAACCATAGAAGGCAGGCCACGTTAAAATACACTGAGCAAAGTATATATTTGCTGAAAGCCAACCCCTACCACATGAGCCTATCATTTACATCAGGCTTAAAAATATATATATATTAGATAGCAGTGGTGTTTGGGAAGGAATTTAGTTTTTCTAACCTAACACATTTTTCTCCATATATCCCAAACCTCACAGCTATTATTTTCTTCTACTTCTTTTTCTCCTTCGTCCTCCTCCTCCTCCTCCTTTTTCTTCTTCAGGCAGTACTGGGGATTAAATCCAGGGCACTCTACCACAGAGCTATACAGCCCTGGCCCTTTTATATTTTACTGTGAGACACGGTCTTGCTAAGTTACCCAGTCTGACCTCAAATTTGTGATCTTTCTGCTTCAGCCTCCTGAATATCTGGGTTTACAGCTGGGTAATTACAGATACTATCTATTGGTCAGATAGTGGGACACCTCTTTGGAAGAATAAAAAAGATGGATCTATTGTCGGGAACCTGTATGAGTTTGCCCAGAGTTGCTTTCTTAGCAAGTCTCGAGGTGGCAAATGGAGCCTGTGCTTGCTGGGAGCTGATGGAGCTCTGGTGCAGGCACAGCTTCCTGCACAGAGGTTCACAGGCACCTGGAAGCTGCAGAGCTGGGAACCCCAGCCCACCCCATTGCCCTCAGCATCTCGTCACTCTCCTGTCTCTCCTCCAATCTGCTCAGAGGGGTGCTTCTTCTTTTCTTACCTAAGGGCCCTAGGCCAGGTTGAGATATAATATAAAGCTTTGCATAAAGGCTTATTTGCAAAGCTTTCCCAAACTGAAGAAGATAAAGGAGACAGCTCAAGTGGAGGGGTAACAGCTGTCCCTCTCTGGCCCCTCATCTCTTGTCATTTAGGCAGGACTGGGTACTCTTCCACTCTGGCAACAGGATACAGGCAGAAAACAAAGGAGAGGTGGCTCTAAGCTCCCTCAAAATTTCACAGAGCTTGGTGGGTTTTCTTCCAGTCCAAGACAAGCCCTGGAGTCTGGCACACCTGGGTTTGCAATCTGGCTGGGGTTTGGAGCTTGGGTGAGTCAGTTAATCTCTATAAGCTTTAGTTTTTTTCTACTTTAAAATGGGGAAGAGTCAGGTGTGGTGGTGCCGCTTGTAATCCCAGTACTTGGGAGGCTGAGACAGGAGGATCCAGGTTCGTGGCCAGCCTCAGCTACTTAGTGAGGCTCTTGGCAACTTAGTGAGACCCTGTTTCAAAATAAAGAATAAAAAATAGGACTGGGGGCGTAGCTCAGAGGTAGAATGCCCCTGAGTTCAGTCCCCAGTACTGCATAAAAACAAACAAACAAACAAATAAAAAATAAAGACTGAAAAATAGGGCTGGGTGTGTAGCTCAGAGGTAGAATGCCCTGGGTTCAATCCCCAGTACTGCAAAAATAAAATAAAATAAAATGGGGAATATTATAGATTGTTTTTATCTTGTGTTTATTTTAGTTTTTATCTATTAATAGATTGGCATAAGATTATATATTAAATGTCAAAGGAATTAGCTTACTACTGGCATATAGCATATACCTAATCAATCTTCCCAACTTATTTTCTTTGTTCTTAATTTTAAGGCAGAAGACCCTGCTTCAGATAGCTCTCAGGAGTCAAGATGACACTTCCAAATTGGAAACAGATATGAGCTTTTCCATTTAGTGACAAATTTCACTTGGTCTGGGAAACTACACAGATGTAAAGTTAAAATCAAATGCTGAAAACAGACATTACTTACTGGGTTTGGACAAAGAGCTACAGAAATGAAGCGGGAGGAGCATGACCCCAAATGGACTGTTATAGTCATTAAGTAAGGCACAGAGAGGCCACCAAATTCTAGAAGAAAAAGAGCTCAAAGATACACGGCAGGAAAACAACCAAGAGTTCCAAATCTTTTCCCGATTTTCTAAGTGAACTTGAAATACAAAAATACTTCTGTCAAGAAGGTGTGACCAGGAGTTTGAAGTGAAAATCAGTCCTTTGGTGGTTGTTTATTGTTTCATTAGAGCTGAGGAAAGTGAAACCTATGGGTTTGAGAGCTCTCTGGAATTATACACATAGAGTGGTCAATAACCAACGTCTAAACCAGTCTTCCAAATTAGTACATTAAAATAACCATTTGCATTTGAGAACATTTCCTTTCTTTTTTTTTTTTTTTTTTTTTTTTTTTGCGGTACTGGGGATTGAACTCAGGGGCGTTCTACCTCCGAGCTACACCCCCAGTCCTATTTTTTATTCTTTATTTTGAAACGGAGTCTCACTAAGTTGCGGAGGACCTCACTAAGTAGCTGAGGCTGGCCGCGAACCCGGATCCTCCGGTCTCAGCCTCCCGAATGCTGGGATTACAAGCGTGCGCCACCACGCCCGGCTAGAGAACATTTCCTTTCAAATGATTCCAAACTTAGAACCAAGAATTTTACATATTCTCAAAAAGGACCAGGTTCTTCTATTAGACAGGAGAAGCCAAAATATTCTTCTCCCCCAAAACCATTTCTGAATGACATGATTGAAAATCTACTCTAAGCAGACACCATTACTATTTCCTTTTCACAACAGATGGAATTCCTGAAGTGTGTGTACTCAACAGACAGCAATATCCCTCTTAAGATGGTGAGAATCTGTGCCAACGGGGACAATTTTGCAACCCTGTTTCTGGAAGCCAGAGCTCAAGTGATGAGTGGCTATTCCTTTGATCTTAAGATATGAAGGCTGTCAGAACAAGGATCTAAAGAGCGCCTTTTTGCTCATCAGTGCCATAAAAATGCAGGCGAGAATAGGGTGTCAGCTTTCCCTAACAGCACTCAGTAGGACTGCAATGGTTTGGCATAGATTGGCTCCAGGACATGGTGAGTTAGAACCAAGAAGAGGCCTCCAAGGAAGACAGCACTGAGGAAAGCCAGCAGGACGTAGCGCCCAATGAAAAAGGCATCCACAATCTGGAGGAAGAAAACATGAAACGGAAATTACTATCCCCTCGGCATCGTGCTTGTGTTCATAGAGATCCGTGACAAACGCATCAAGAGTTTGTTCATTCATATTTGTAACTTCCAGTAACATCCTGCCCTGAGTCCCCTCTGTAAATAGATAAAGAAGACTCTCCTTCTCAGCTCCCTGAGTAGGAGATACGAGGTAAATAAAGGATTAATAAGGCGCAGGGAACAAATGACTCAACTTAGGAGATTCATAAATACTTTCAAGTCCCTGGCTGAGTTCTTTTATGTTCTGAAATCCATAATCTAGAAGAGTTAATGAGAAGCTTGCTTAATCTCAGAAAGGCTCATTTTTGTTGTTGTTAAAGCACTTTTATTATGAAGAATTTGGAACATATGTTAAAATAAAATAGTATAACAAACTCTATGTACATATGACCCAGCCCTAAAACCATCAACCCACTGCTGCTCGGAAGGGTCCATTTTCAAAATGAAAGGTGACTTTAAAGCTTTGACCTGCACAGTGCTGAACCTTCACATTCATTACCCAGCATCCCAAGGGAGAGGAAATGGCATTTGCCTGAGATACTAAAACACAGAGGATAACCTTGTGTGTATGGTGCTGGGGATTGAACCCAGGGCCTCAGGTATACTAGGCAAGTTCTACCACTGAGCCACACCCCCACTCCCTGCATTCCCACTTCTACTGGCTGCTGCCAAAAACCTGTAACTCCTGGGTGTGGTGGTGCATGCCTGTAATCCCAGTACTTGGGAGTCTGAGGTAGGAGGATCAAATATTCAAGGGCAGACTGGGCAACTTAGAGTTAAATATTTTTCAAGGGTTGGGGAAGTAGCTCAGTGGTAGAGCTAGCATGTGCAAGGCCCTGTGTTCAATCCTCAGTATTGCAAGGGAAAAAAAACCCAAACAAACCCAAAACTACAAATCACCCAAACTGTAACTGGCGTTGGCTCTGCCACTTGCTGCTGTGTATTGTTAGGCTCCACTCTCCCCAGAGCCAGCTGGTGGGGCTGAAATATGGGCAGGAAAGAGCAATTTAATGTACAGACTTAATGGAGCAGCAACATCAACCAAGTGAATGACTGATTTCACAGAAGCTTTGAAAATCCGTATCAAGAAGATAATCCAAAATACCTGAAAGGTGATTGTCACAATGGCTCAAAGATGTCCACATCCTAATCCCCAGCAACCATGATATGTTAGATTACATGGCAAAGAAGACTTAATGTTTCTTTCTTTTTTGGGGGGGGGGGAGTTACTGGGGATTGAACCCAGGGGCATTGTACTTCTGAGCTATACCCCTAGCCCTTTCTTTTTCCTTTTGACACAAGATATTACTAAGTTGCTGAGGGTCTTGCTAAATTAGTGAGGCTGGCCTCAAACCTTTGATCCTCCTGTTTCAGTCTCCCAAGTACTGGGATTATAGGTGTGCATCACAGTGCCCAGTTGAGGATTTAAGGTTCCTAATCTTTTTTTTTTTTTTTTTTGGCGGTACTGGGGATTGAACTCGGGGGCATTCTACCTCCGAGCTATACACCCAGTCCTATTTTTTATTCTTTATTTTGAAACCGAGTCTCACTAAGTTGCGGAGTGCCTCACTAGGTAGCTGAGGCTGGTCTCGAACCCGGATCCTCCGGTCTCAGCCTCCCGAATGCTGGGATTACAAGCGTGCGCCACCACGCCCGGTGGTTACTAATCTTAAAAGAGGGAAGTAGCCTGTATTCTCCAGTGTAAGTGCGCCCAATATCATCATAGGGTCCCTAACATTTAAAGGAGACAGGAAAGAGGGTCAGAAAAAGAGGGAGGATGGAAGCAGTGTCTGAGACGTTAAATTGTTGGCTTTGCAGATGGAAGAAGGGGGCGACAAGCCAAGGACTAAAGGCAGTCTCTAGAAGCTGAAAAAGGTAAGAACATGGATTCTTTCCTAGAACTCTCAGAAAGGAATGCAGCCCTGCCAGACCCTGGATTTTAGCATGGTGAGGCTGATTTTGGACTTCTACAGAACTATAAGATAATAACTTTGTGTTGTAAAGCTGGGCATGGTGGCACACACCTATAATCTCAGTACTTGGGAGGCTGAGACAGAAGAATTGCAGGTTCAGGCCTAGCCTCAGCAACTTAGTGAGACCCAGTTTCAAAATAAAAAAAGGACTGGGGATGTAGCTTGGAGATAGGATGGCCTTGAGTTCAATCCCCAGTATCAAAAATAAATGAATAAATAAATATGTGTTGTGAGCCACTATATTTGCAGTAATTTGTTACAGCAGCATTAAAAAACTAATACGGCGCTGATACCCGAGGCACCTGTCAAATCCAAGCTCTGGTATGACTGCCAAGATCCAAAGACACCGGGAAGAAGACTCAGACATCCCAACTGCTCTAGAGATTACCCCAACAGTCAACTTACAACGAAGGTCAGTTTGATAAAACAGCTTTAACATAACTTTGACCTTGGCTCTGTTACTGAACAAGTCTCTCGTGGGTTACATGTTTGCTCGTTCAACTGTTTCACTTTTTAATTAGCCAATTAGCAGGCTTTGGGTGCAGAAGGCCCAGGCCATGTATTATTGATACAGTATTGAGCCAGGTTGCTGCAGGGGCCAGCTCTCAAAACCTGAACACGAGAACTCCAATTCTGCTGGCCATGCTGACAAACAAACATGTTTTCCTCAAAGCCTGTTCTCTCCTGAATCTGAAACTCCTATACCAGAGAACAGAGGGACTGACTTCATAACAGGAGTTGCATGCCTTCTTCCAATAGTCACAGCAACACAGAAATAGAGCAGCCTACACCACCCTCTCTCCTGGAAAGATAAGAACACTGAGGGAGTTTAACCCTCTGCTCACATACATGGTACCTAGACCTTCAGAGTGGTTCCCTAATGCAGGCAAAACAGTTGGTATCAAGGAAAATAATTCCTTAAATTTGTGTGGTATTAATTCCCTTGAAGTTTTCAAAATGAATTTCCTTCCTTTTGTGGGTTGGAAATGTGTGGCCATTGTGGTATGAAGCTATATAATGTGTGTACTGTTGTCTGGTATCAAATTGGTGACCTGTGAGTTCTTTGGGATGGCCCCTGATTTTCTGTTGGATCTCCAACAATAAAGATTTTGAAGACAAACCTCAGCTTGAACCCTTGCTCTGCCTCTGCCTGTAAGTCTGACCTTGGGCAAGTTCCTTTAACCTTTACCTATAAAGGGGGATATTGATAGTCACTGTTTTGTGCTAGTTAGGGTTGCTCTGAGGTTTAAGTGAGATAATACAAACAAAATGCTTAATTAGCACAGGATCTGGGACACAGTAATCCTTTAATAGATGTCAGCTATTATCATCTTTACTACTTAAAAATTAAAATGGAAGTTGAGACGAAAAAGCCTATGAGAATGAGAAATGGAACAAAAGAAGTCATTCAAGATCCTATGAGGCCAGGCACATGGCACATGCCTGTAATCCCAGTACTTGGGAAGCTGAGACAGGAGGATTGCAGAATTGAGACCAGTGTGGGCAACTTAGAAAGACCTTCAGCAACTTAACGAGACCTTATTTTAAAAAAGGGCTGGGCATGTAGCTCAGAGGTAGAATACCCCTGGGTTCATTCCTTTGTGAAAGAAAAAAAAAAAGGATTCTATGGGTCTGAGGCCAGACAAACCTAGTAAAGCCAGAGCCCCAAATCTAAGTGGGTAGATTCCTAAACCAAAATGGATGGGATCTCCAGAACCGGACCATGAGGGGGTAATACAAATCCCCTTCTAGAAGTGTGAGCTGGCAGATAAGATCTTAGCGATGTAGACCAAAGGAACTGTCAGTAGGAGTTCATCTGTGTCTTCCCCTCCCACTTCCCACAGGCACCCTCTTCTCCCCATGGCTCTTCTCTAAGGAAATGATTGTCTCCACACCACATGGAGACAGAAAGACAGGGTGCTCGGCACCCGGAAGGCAGTACAAGACCTGAGGTTCTGAACCAAGACTGCCAGGAGCGGGGACACTTCAGGGCCTGTTCCCACTGCAAATTCATTTTCTTTCTCTGTGCTCATAGTAGGAGGTGGCCTTCAACACACTGTCGTTCAACTTGATGCGAGTTGGAAATGAGACCAAATTGGGCAAACTTCTGCCTGGTGGTGCTACAAGTGGAACTCAGAAGATTCCTTTCCTGGCTGAAGGGGCAGGGGACTTAAAATTCCCTCTGAGCTTTAGTCATTGTCTGAACATTGCAATTATAACACATCTCGGGTCACCGGGCAGGATGGGAGTTTGGGAGTTTGAAGCAGGAGGCAAAACGAAACCAACAGCTTTACCTTCATTTCAACCTCTGGGGCTGGGAATTCACTGGCTCGAGGGAAAAGCAACAGAACTGATGTGATGATCAGCGCGCCGAAGAATACAAAAATGACAGAGAACCTGGGACCGAAAAGACAAAGTATTAAAAGCACTGTTTACAGTTTTTCCTCTACTCAGCCCAGACCGGCCCTTCCCTGGGGCCAAAATTCTGTTTCAGTCCCTTAACAGTGGCCAGGACCTGCTGCCCACAGCTCTGTTCCATCCCAGAGCCTTTCTTCATGGGCAGGCTCTGGAATGGAGCCTTTTTTCCATTGGATCAGCAGGGTGCTTTCCTGTTTATTCTGGGTAATTTCAAATTCCTAACATTTGGAATTCAGTTTTATTTGTGATTCTGCATGAAGTCATAATCAAGACAAAGCAAAGCAGTCCTCCCCATGTCCATTTTGGTTGATTTTACACCAGGACACTTCAGAAAGTTCTGGAACTCTGTTTCTTACTGACACTATCTTGCCTAAGTGCAACTCTATTTTCAGAGTCAGCTAATGGCCTAACTCTGTTCCCAGTCAATGCCTGATGCAAAGGCCCAGCCCAACTCACTGAATGCTTCCTTAGTTTCCCTGGGCCCAGGCCTAGAGCCTTAGGGACTGGACTAAACAGGAGCCATAAATCTGAACAATTAAGAAAAACTCCCACCATCCAACCCTGAGAGATTCAATAGGCAGTGAAAGCAGACTTTCTTGTCATCTTGTCTCCCCCCATCTCCTCTGTAGTGAGAACTGCAAGATACACCTCTCTCCCCTCCCATCTCTGCCTTAGAGCATAAATAACACAGTTAGTGCTTATGATAAGAGGTTAAAATGCAACTCATTCAAACCGCCAGTAATTACAAAAATGATCTTCTGAATTCTAAATGTTTAATGAGCGTCAGCGATTTTGCCTCTAATTGCTTTTACCTAGGACTCCCAGCTGGAAAGAACGCCTTACCTTGCTATCCCGGAGGCTCTGGATAACAGCACACACAGCAGCAGCACCAACACCCAGAGCAGGGCTAAGAGGAACACGCCAGCACCCACTCCGAGCACTGTGCCGGCCATCCTGGAGAGGAAACCACCATCAGCCCGCACTCTCGGGCCCTTGCCTGCGCCCACTCCCAGCCTCAGACAAACCCACAAAGCCTGACCTCATCCTGGAGATTGATGACTGGTGTGTTCGAAGGATCACTCGCTACAGGTCTTTAGTTTCCAGGAATGTCCAGTCCCGGAGTCCTTTAAGGAGAACTAGCATTTGGAACCCAAAGTCTTTCTTTGTGGTGGGGACTGGGAGACTGCTTTCTGTATCATTTCAAATTCGTTTCTGAGTTCGAGTTTGACTTCTCCCCCAGCCCACAGCCGAAAGCTCAACTCTCCCTCACTATAACTCTAAGTACCATTAAGAGGCAGCAGGGCCTGGCAGCTCCAGGCCAGCACATACAGTGAAGCCCTGAGGTTAAATCCATGGTATGAACTTTGACTCACCAGGCAATTGCAAGACAGAAATTTCCACTGGTACTGATGAGCTCTTATTTAGAAAGGGAGGAAAACTTTCCAGTTCTTAAAGAAGAACAGCCAACACAGTGTTTGAACATTTACTGGATGCGCTATGTACTTTCTGAGCATCTCTCACTTAACGGTGGTAATAAGCTTCTGAGGAGGTACCATCTCCATGTACAGAGTGACCGTGTGACCGAAAAGAGGGCGTCAGCTTGCTACTCAGCGGCTCACAGCAACAGAGCTGCATTCTTCCACCACTCCTGAGGAATTCATAATAAAGGAGTCAGGAAGGCCGCACTCCCACGAATGGATCTAAAGAGACTTCCTTGCCCCCTCCAGCTTCTGATGTTCCAGGTGCTGTGTGGCTTGTAAATCACAGCCCCAACTCTGCCTCTGTCACCACATGGCCCTCTCTGTCATCTCCTTGTATGTCCATTTTAAGGGCACCTTCACTGAACTTAAGTTCTAATCTGGTATAATCTTATCAAGAGAATCTTGAGCCGGGCGTGGTGGCGCACGCTTGTAATCCTAGCATTCGGGAGGCTGAGACCGGAGGATCCGGGTTCGCGGCCAGCCTCAGCTACCTAGTGAGGCATTCTGCAACTTAGTGAGACTCGGTTTCAAAATAAAGAATTAAAAACTAGGGCTGGGGGTATAGCTCGGGGGTAGAATGCCCCTGAGTTCAATCCCCAGTACCGCAAAAAAAAAAAAAAAAAAAAAAAAAAAAAAAAAAAAAAAAAAAAAAAAAAAAAAAAAAAAAAAAAAAGAGAATCTTAATTACATTGACAAAGACCCTTTAGCTAAATGAGGTCATATTCTCAGATTCTGGGGGTTAGGAGTAGATGTGTCTTTTGGAGAGGCCACTCAACCATTCAACCCGTGACAGGGTGACACCACACTACAGAGCCTCTCCTGAGTTTCCTCTTCAGTATCGGAGACAAGTCCTAAGCAAATAGATTCTTCCTTAGATGCTGGCTTTCTTCATCTGATGATGTAAATACCATGAAAATATTATCTATGAGAGGTTCTGTTATAAAGTTATCGGAAGAGACTTTAAACATGAACTACTTAAAAAAATACATTTAAGCCAGGCACAGTGTCACACACCTGTAATCCTAGTACTTGTGAGGCTGAGACAGAAAGGTTGCAGGTTCAAGGCTAGCCTCAGCAACTTAGCAAGACCCTGTTTCTAAATAAAAAAATAAAGGGGCTAGAGTCGTAGTTTAGTGGTAGAGCTTCCCTGGGAAGTACCATAAAAAAACCCTAAAAAAACAGTACCATTAAAAAAAATCAGTCAGGCATGGTGGCACATCCCTGTAATCCAAGTACTTGGGAGGCTGAGAGAAGAGGATCACAGGTTTGAGGACAGCCTCAGCAATAGTGAGACTCTCATCAACCTAGCGAGACCCTGTTTTGTTTCAAAATAAAAATAAAATAGGGCTGTGTGGCTCAGAGGTAGAATGTTACCTGGGTTCAACTCCCAGTACAAAAAAAAAAAAAAGTGAGGGTCATAGCAAGGTTTAGAAAGATGACTGTAACTTCTGGTCCATGTGCTGGAGAGGGCTAACAAGGTGAAAACCTCACACACGGAAGTGCTCAATAAAATAAAATAGTAAGATTTTTGCATATGTGTGACAATGGGGATTGAACTCAGGGGCATTCTGCTTCTGAGCTGCACTGCTAGTCCTATGGTATTTATTATGTTTTGAAACAAAGTCTTGTTATAGTTCTGCACACCAGTCTCGAACCTTCAATTCTTCTGTCTCAGTCTCCCAAGTACTGGGATTATAGGTCTGTGCCACTGTGCCCAGTTAAAGAAGAATTTAATACATAAAAACCAATAAAGGAAAATTGTTAAGTGCTCTCAACAGAAATGTAAAAAAAAAGCCTGAGTGGTAAACAGGAGCTGATTATAAAGGCCTATAGGGGTGCTGATACAAGATGCAGGCCTCCATGTGGTCCTCTCCTGGCCAGACAAGGTCCAGGCCATGATGCTGAGAGAACTGAGAATGACACATCATGCTGGGAACTCACAGGCCTAAGCTGTTTTTGAAATATAGTCTGAAAAATTTGCTAGGCACCTAGAAGAAAGCTGGCCAAGTGCCTCAGGCCACAGGTGGAAAGAGACTAACCCAAGAGAAATCTGAATCCTAACCCTACATCACACAGTTAAGTATAGGGTTCAGATCAGGCTAGCAGAGTAGGATGAGAAACCCGGTAGAAAGACTAACATAAAAACCAGAGTCAAGTAAGAAAGCTCCAGGATGCCAGCAGAGACAAAACTAGAACCTCTGCTAGGATGCCATCACAGGTGGATGCCATCACAGGCGGGCATGAAAGACTTCTTCAAGAGTGGACATAAGCCGGGCGTGGTGGCGCACGCTTGTAATCCCAGCATTCGGGAGGCTGAGACCAGAGGATCCGGGTTCGCGGCCAGCCTCAGCTACCTAGTGAGGCACTCTGCAACTTAGTGAGACCCGGTTTCAAAAAATAAAGAATAAAAAATAGGGCTGGGGGTGTAGCTCGGAGGTAGAACGCCCCTGAGTTCAATCCCCAGTATCGCAAAAAAAAAAAAAAAAAAAAAAAAAAAGATTATCAGCCAAAAGCAATGTGTGGACCCTGTTTTGAGTCCTGATTCACACAATGCAATTGTAAAAAAAATTTTACAAGATGACTAAAAAATTTGAACAGTATCTGGATATTTGGTGATATTGCATAATTACTTTTTTTTAAGTGAAAAAAATTTTAAAAAGAGGTACTGAAGACTCGATGATATACATATATACATACGAACATGTAACATGTTACAGATAACAAAAAATGGTTTCTAGAAACTCTGTATTATCTGAAGGAGAGGAAATGAAGGGAGCTAACAAGACTGTCATGAACTAGTTGTTGAGGCTGGGTGACAGGTGTGTATATGTTGGCTATACCATGTTCTATGCTTTGAAATACATTTGAAACTTTCATAGTAAAAAGATGTGTGTATGTGTCTACATATATGTATAAGTATGAATAAATGTAACAAAAGGTTTATAAGATTTTTATAGCTAAAATTATAAAACTTTATTCAAGGATATTTTTTAAAATAAATACCTAGATAGAGAAATAAAGAAGCCCTGAATAGAAAAATGTTGCTAGATGGGGTAGGTCAATTAAAAGATCTCAATTTTCCTTAATCTATAAATTCAATGCAATCCTAACCAAAATCTAAAAATAATTTTTTTGTGAAACTTGAAAATGAATCCAAAATTCACACGGAAAAGTAAAAACCCAAGAATAGCCGGACCAATTTTGAGAAGTAGGATGGCAACTTGCCTTTCTTGTTACCAACTGCCACAAGATACATTATAAAACCAAGGTAATTAAAACAGTGTGATAGTGGCACAAAGACACATGGACCAGCGGCATGAAATTGAGAACCCAGAAACAGATCGGTGCATTTGGGAGAACTTCATACAGGAAGGAGTTGGCTGTGTGATTCAGCAAGTAAAGGATCTCAGAGCTGGTGGTGGGGCAAATGATTACCCAACCGGAAAATAATAAAGCGAGACCTCTACTTTGCACCATATTCCAAAGCCAATTTTAAATGGAACTAATTCATAATGAAATAGCATATGTTTAGATATACGAATGTTCAGGCTGACTACACTAGAATGCATAATAAGTACAGTAGTCAGATGCTTGCACCTAAACTTAGAATCACCACGAACGCAAAAGCTGCAAATGCAGACTATGCAGGTGTGTTGTGCTGGCAACTCAAATACCACGAGCTGTGCTGCCTTCAGTTATGTGATTTTTCTAGAGTGAGGAACAACTCTTGTTAAAGTTCCAAACCACAAATTAGTATAATTTCTCCTTGATTTACATTAGAGTCGCATTCCTGGAAATTTTACTATATTAAACCATGCCAAAAAATACATTATGTTAATATGAAAAACGGAGTTCGGTTCTACCCCAGATAATTATAAATGAATATCCTGTGGGACACTCAAAAGCGATATGGGACGCAGGACAGTTCCTCATCTGAGGACTGTCCTATGCATTACAGAGCACCTAGCATCCCCAGCCCTGGGCAGTAAATACAGCGCCTTCCAATCACAGTAACTACATTATGTCCTCACAAATTCCAAAATACCCCCACAGGGCAGTAGTACCACTGCCTAGGAGAACCACCGTTCTAGAAAAACTCTTGTAAAAGTCACACATAGAAGGATCATCATTGCGGCTTTGTTCATAATAGCAGAAGAAAGCTAAAATGTTCATCAAGGGGATGGATACAATACCATATACTCATAATGAACACTTCAAACGAGTAAACAGTCTATATGTATTGATATATCTCAAAAGCAACCTTGAGTGATAAAAGCAAGTTGCAAAATGAAATCCACAGTATGGTACTTCTTGTACTTTAAAACTAAGAGAAACCTTAAATAATATATATTGCTTATGATTATGTACAGCAAAAATATAAGAACATGGACAAGAGTGATCTGCAACAAATTCAGCAGTGTTTGCCTCTGGGGAGGAAGAGGAAAGAATAATGGGGCCAAGAAACAGAACAGAAGGGATCTGAACTAAATCTGCGAGGTTTTCTTTCTCAAAAATTCAAAGCGTAAGTAGATGTGCCAGAATGCTAATATTTATTAACCTGGTTGGCAGAACATAGGTATTTGTTATACTACTGAAGTAATATTTTCTAATGTTTAAATATTTGAGATAATTCTTAATTTTAAAAAAGCTAGCTAGCCGGGCGTGGTGGCGCACACTTGTAATCCCAGCATTCGGGAGGCTGAGACCAGAGGATCCGGGTTCGCGACCAGCCTCAGCTACCTAGTGAGGCACTCCGCAACTTAGTGAGACTCGGTTTCAAAATAAAGAATAAAAAATAGGTCTGGGGGTGTAGCTCGGCAGTAGAATGCCCCTGGGTTCAATCCCCAGTACCACAAAAATAAATAAATAAAAAACAGCTAGCTGGTACAGGGTGCACATGAATTGGGATCAGAGACCAGAGATGAAGAGATGGATAACCAGTTCGTAGACTATTGCAATTCTCTAGATAGAGATGATGAGGATCTGAAATGATCTCAGAGGGAAAAGTGGAAAGAAATCGAGCAAAGGTGTTAGACCTAACTCAGGTTTCTAGTTTGGCTGATTGAGCTGATGGCGCTACCCTTAAGAAATAACTATTTAAGGTTAACTGGTGCTCTTTTTGATGTTACACAATAACCTGTAAGACCTGGATCAACTCTAACACCTAGAATACAAGATATGTGGTAGTTGAAGCTGGTAGCAGTAGAAACATTGGCCTTTGATCTCCCATAGACACTAAAAAGCTCAGAAGACATTGGGTTCTATATATTCAGGATGGCTTCAAAGTGATGAGATAAATAGCCCCCTGCTCTTCTAAGAATGAGGCTCATCACTCTATAACCAAAGGCATGTATTTTCTTACTGTGTGTGGAAAGGAAGGGCTAAGAAAGAATGCTGCTCTAGAGGAAAGAACATCTAGTCACTTTGTTTTGTTAAGTCATTGTGAGAATAAAACTTGTGACTAAGCCGGGAGTGGTGGTGTATGCTTTTAATCCCACTACTTGGGAGTCTGACACTGGAGGATCCGGGTTGGTGGCCAGCTTCAGCTGCTTAGTGAGGCCCTTTGCAACTTAGTGAGACCCTGTTTCAAAATAAAGAATAAAAAATAGGACTGGGGATGTAGCTTGGAGGTAGAATGCCTCTGGGTTCAATCCCCAGTACTGCAAAAAACAACACAAAACAAAACTTGTGATTCACCCTATTAAAAGAGCTATTATTTTTATTTTTATTTTTATTTTTTTATTTTTATTTTTTTTTTGCGGTACTGGGGATGGAACTCAGGGGCATTCTACCTCCGAGCTATACCCCCAGCCCTATTTTTTATTCTTTATTTTGAAACCGGGTCTCAGTAAGTTGCAGAGTGCCTCACTAAGCAGCTGAGGCTGGCCGCGAACCCGGATCCTCCGGTCTCAGCCTCCCGAATGCTGGGATTACAAGCGTGCGCCACCACGCCCGGCTTATTATTTTTATTTTTAGTGACATGTGATAACTATTTTTATTGAATGTTCAAAAGTTTTTCAAACTTTTTTTTTTTTTTTTTTTGGTACTAGGGATTGAACCCAGGGGCATTCTACCTCTGAGCTACACCTCTAGCTCTTTTTTATTTTGAAACAGTCTCCCTAAGTTGTTGAGGCTGGCCTCAAACCTGCAATCCTCCTGTCTTAGCCTCCCAGGTACTGGGATTACACGTGTGTGCCACTGCACCTGGCTCAAACCTTCTTTGAATTGATGGTTTAGCCAACCCGATTTCAAAAATAAATCCATTTGCTTAATATCTGTGACATTTATTTATCTATTTTGTGGTACTAGATATTGACTCTAAAGCCATGCACATGCTAGATAAGTGCTCTACCACAGAGCTAAATCCCCAGCCCCTATTTATTTATTTAGTTATTTATTTTTGAGACAAGGTCTTGCTAGGTTGGCCAGGATGACCTTGAACTTCTGATCTTCCTGCCTTAGCATCCTTAATAGCTGGAATGACAGGCACTTGTCACCATGCCTGGCAAATAAATGGCACTTAAAGCAAGTATACTAGGCTAGGAAAAAGAAAAAAAAATCTGTCTAAATTTGAACACTATTTAGCAGGTGGCAATAAGACCAACTACAGGGCTAATTTTCCCCCTCCATGCTCAATGCTGTGAGGTCTTTCTTTGGAAAGAATTTCTTCAAATTCTTTTGAATATATGGGCAATGCATTCTTGGTTCATCAGGGGCCAGTTCTACACGCCTTTCATCCAGCTCTAAGGAAATTGATAGGCTACAGTGAGGTGAGTGACCCCTGCACCTGGAGCTTACTAAAAATACAGTGCTCACCACCATGCTAATGCTCTTGAGTGAGAATACTAATGGCCATTCTAAGACGACTTACTCTCCAAAGCAAATGTGGACTCGTGGAGGATAATGTGGCTTAAGCGTTGATTTTCACTTGGATTCAAGCCCTTGAAAAGCAATAGAAGAAAACAATGGATTACAAGAATGAATGGCCTGTCTGAAGAAATCCTTCTCAAATTGCTTTATAGCCTTTTCCGACCCTTCAAAAATAATTGAGGAGAGATTTTCACCCTTCTATTTTTCAACTTTATTTTATCTATTTGTGTGTGGGAGTACTGGGGATTGAACTCAGGGGCATTCTACCTCTGAGCTACACCCCCAGTCCTATTTTTTATTCTTTATTTTGAAACAGGGTCTCACTAAGTTGCGGAGGGCTTCACTAAGTAACTGAGGCTGGCCCCGAATCCGGATCCTCCTGTCTCAGCCTCCCAAGTACTGGGATTACGAGCGTGCTATTTTTCAACTTTAAATACTTCACTATCATTTGAATTTTAAAATATTGGGGTACTTTCTCCACCTTTGTTATTTAAGTCACACGCAGGTCTGGGGAAAAAATCAGTTGCCAATCTACCTAACTTTAATACGCTGATAGAAGAGGAGACTCCGTGGATGCTGATCCTGTCCTTGCAGCCCTTCTGCAATCTGAAAGTGGCAGTGATTTGTTGGGCTAGCTCCCTCCCCCAGCAACATCCTGCGTTGCCGCCCGGGAACGCCTGGCAACCAACGCTTCGGCTTCTCTCCCCAGCGCGGAGGCAGATTCAAACTGGGGAGAGGAAAACACCGCCCCCAGGTCTCATCATCAGAGGTCACCGGGCTACCTCCCAGTAGTTGGAGATGAATTAAGGTCCCAGACAAAAGGTGTGTGAATCAGGCCCTGACATTTTACTTTCTTAAGAGCATGAAACAAAACAGCCCTTCCTTCCCAGAACCCAATTAAGTATTTATTAGCCGCCGTCCTCGGGTCCAGACCCGCGGTAAGGTGGTCTGCAGGGTCAGCGCACCGCTCGTCCATACCTTTGCCAGCATCGGCTGCCCGAGCCACCACCCTCCTCCCTAGTCTGCAGCCGTCCCGCTTTCCTCACCTTCCGCCCCGTCACCTGGCTTCCCAGATCCCCGGATACCCCGGCCAGGACCCGCACTTCACACTCCGACCACTTCCAGCCCGCCGGGGCTTTCGTCTACTTAGGGCGAATCACAAGTGGGCTTTCATTCAGACGACTTTGTATTCACTAATCAGCGCCGCCCTTTCAACGTCCAGCTTCTCTCTCATTAGCTTAGGTTTGCTGAGACTCCAGGCAACGCGAAGTATGATGGGCGGGCGCGTCGAGCTCTGTTCACGCTCCGATTGGTTGATCCTGGGACTGGCCTCAATTTCGATTGGATGGTGGCGCCTCCCCACGCCCCATATCACTGTCAATCACACACTATTCCCTCTCCTCAACTCCCGGGTCTAGTCTGTGTAGCCTGAGGGTGGGTGTTGAACCGGAAAGCGGCCTCTGCCTGCCTCCCTCGTTGTCACCATGGAGACGGCCCAGAGCCGCGGGAAAGCAGCTGGGCCAGACAGTCAGCATCTCGAAGTCCGGAGACCTGTACAGCGGTGCAGACATCAGTGCCAGTCCCGCGGTCTGATGCACATCTCAGTTCCCCACACAGTGGCTCGAGTGGGGCTCAGTTTTGGGGGGACATATCAGTCCAGGCTCATTCATGAAGGGTCCCTAATAGCCCTCTTGGAGGGAACTGAATCCAAAGCACCAGTTGTAATGAAATCACGTTTCATTTATCCTTACCTTGCCTTATTTTATTTGCCATTTTCCTTCAAAGTAGACTGAGGCAAAGATCATTCTACCCAAGCGACAGACTGGGGAAGAGGCCCAGGTTCAATCAAGGATATTCTTTGCAGCTGGAACAGAGCAAGGCCACACTTTCAGCAGACTGCTCTTATCTAACTGCTAACCACAATTTGCCAAGATTTTGTGAAAGACCTATCCCTCAGGCCAACCAAAGGAAGCAGGACAAAGGCTTTGTGCTCCACTGCGGAATCAGAAATGGAAAACAGACAACAATCCAAACAACACCAAATTTGAGAGCCAGGCGTGGTGGCACACGCTTGTAATCTCAGTACTTGGGAGCTGAGACCGGAGGATCCGGGTTCGCGGCCAGCCTCAGTTACTTAGTGAGGCCCTCTGCAACTTAGTGAGACCCCGTTTCAAAATAAAGAATAAAAAATAGGACTGGGGGTGTAGCTCGGAGGTAGAATGCCCCTGAGTTCAATCCTCAGGACCACAAAAAACAAAAAACACCAAATTTGAAAGCTGTACTTGTCTGAGCCATTGTCCTTAGACATAATATGGAAACATCATGAAGCTTACATATATCAAGTTTATTCTACTGTCAAGGCTTCATTCGCGGTCCCATAAATTAATCAATGATTTATTGTATGTTTAACAACTTATCCTTACTTGGCCCATTGAAGAGCTTGTGGTTAAGAAAGGTGTTATTTTGATTAATTCATTTCATTGGAATTGAGTGTTAACTGTAGCTATGCACTGTTAGAAACTGTGAAGATACACACGAAATATGATGTGACTCGTGTTAATGAGCTTTGGATGGCTTTATAATGGTAGGTCAATAACACAGGAAACACTTTAAAGCAAGATAGAATAGTGAGCCAAACCTAAGGTATGGCTAATTGATCCAAAAGATACTAATACTTCATATTTCAGAGCATTTGCAATTTTGTATTATTTATTATTATCCATGTATTATGCCAAGGACATTTGGTTGGTGGGAATGTCTCCATAGTGGAGCAAGAAAGATGCTATGCTGGGCTCTAGCATATGGGGAGTTATGGGAAAGTGGAACGGAGATGGAAGGGGATCCAGGGAGAGGAAGTAGTTTAAACAAAGAGGTTAAGACAAGAATGAGCACTGAGTATCTGCACAATAACCTGGAGACAAAGCAGAAAATAATGTTGTGAAGCCCAATTGGTCAGAACCAGTTCTGAGCCCTTCATGTTTTGGAGGAAAGTGGTTGAAGGTTTGATATTGGGAAAGTTAAGTTCCTTACACTTCTCATGATCAAACTCATTTTAGTTAAATTATAAATTAAGAATGAGGGTAGCTGTATCCATCAACATTCTTGCAGCTATAATCTAAAGATTGACTACCTAACTCAGAGGAAAGAAGATTTATTTTCTTACGGTTTTGGGTTGGGTCTATGTGAGGCTGAGGACGAAGGATCTCAGGGCATGGCAGTGGGACGCGAAGGGAGGGCACATGGGCTGTGCTCTTCACAGGTAAGTTCATTGCAATGGATTTACTCACTTCTGGGATGATTACAACCCTCATGACTCAACTATATCAGCTCCAAACACCAATTCTTCAAGGGGCCATTCTCTATCCAACCACAACAGTAGCCAAGCATGGAGGTGCACATCTGTTATTCCAGTACCTGGGAGGCTGAGACTGGAGGGTTGCAGGTTCCAGGCCAGCCTCTGCAACTTAGTGAAGCCTTTAGCAACTTAGTGAGACCCTGTTTCAAAGTAAAATAGGGCTAGGGGTATAGTTCAGAAGTAGACCACCCCTGTGTTCAATCCCTGGTTATCCCTCCACACACAAAAAATGAAGATAAATAAGGAGGCACCCAAATTTTTACATCATTCTGAGTGTATGTGACATTTCTAGGTTTTCTCCCCCATAAGAAGGGTTTCTTCCGAGCTCTTTCCCCAATCTCACTGCTTAACTGGGAGAGGGTTAATTCATTTTCTGGTTAAGCGATATGAAATTGAGAGAAGTGCTGTACTATAGTGTTTCCTCTTTTCCCATTTCTGAATAGAAGTTGTGTGCCCCAGTCTAGAGGAGATTGATTATTTGATTATCCAATCTTTCTCTTTTTAAAAATTATCTTCTAGCCGGGCATGGTGGCATGCGCTTGTAATCCCAGCATTCGGGAGGCTGAGACCGGAGGATCCGGGTTTGAGGCCAGCCTCAGCTACCTAGTGAGGCACTCTGCAACTTAGTGAGACCCGGTTTCAAAATAAAGAATAAAAAAGTAGGGCTGGGGGTATAGCTCTGAGGTAGAATGCCCCTGAGTTCAATCCCCAGTACCGCAAAAAAAAAAAAAAAAAAGTTATCTTCTATATGCCAAGTCTCAGGCAGTACTTCATTTTGCTCCCTGTCTCTGCTGCATATGTACTGGTAGAATGCATAGAGGTGTCATGTATGCATGCCGTTTTGTTAAATTATAATTTTCTTTTTTTCCTAAACAAACAAGAAAAACCAACAACAAAAGCACTATTTCATTGCTTCCTACTCAAATTTTTAAAATCATTTGTTGTGCTGCCTGACAGAGGCAAGGAAAAAAAGAGGTCATCGGGGTTAGGAGTATGTGAAATGATTTCAAAAGGAGATGGAAGCTGGACTGGTGGCACATGCCTGTAATTCCAGTACTTGGGAGGCTAAGACAAGAGGATTGAAGGTTTAAGGCTAGCCTCAGAAATTTAGCAAGACCCTGTTTCAAAATAAAAAGGTCTGGGAGTGTAGCTCAGAGGCAGAATTGGGTTCAATCCCAGTTTAAAAAAAAAAAGAAAAGAAAATGTAAGGTTTTCATGTATATGTTATAATTATTAGAACTTTTTCTGCCAGAAAGCCCTAAATATTTTGTACACATTTCTCATGTCTGAAAGTGTACCAAAAACTGAAGTAACTATTAGCTGAAACTCAAGAGAGAGCTATCACCATTTGATTCTGCTAATTGGGAAACCGAATAAATAAAAATTTCCCTTAGTACTTTTGTCAGTAGGTGAAACCAAGTTATTTACCTGCTGAGGCCACCCAGAAAGAGCATCATGATTTTTCAGAGCATGATATTTACCTGTGAGTATGGACCAGGGTCAGCAAATTGCATCCCAAGAGCTGACTTTGACTTGCTGTCTACTTTTTGTATAACTTACAAGTTAAGGACAATTTTTACATTTTCAATGGTGGGGAAAATATCAAAAGAAGGAAAATACTTTGTGACTTTTTTTTATTCTTATAACCATAGATATTGCTAATGAATCAGGGTGAATGGATTGTTGGAACTTGAAACAGACTTTGGATAATATTAATTTAAAATGTCTCATGTTGATAGAAATAAGTTACTTCTTGCCTAAAATTACATAATCAGCTGACCAATCTGGTACTAGAAGCCTGGCTTCATTTGCCCAAGATTTCTCTCACACATACCATGTCTTTTCTCATGCAGAGTTTACCTTACTTAGGATTGGGTAGGTGTTATGTAACCTGGAGGCAAGGAGAATTCACCAAAAACTTTCCTAAATTTGGTCTCATGTTTCATTCTCACTAATAGAGTGCAGCATATATCAATTAATGGATACTTGGACATTCATGATTTATTTCAACTACTTCAAATTGTCATCTTTTTTCCATTTATCTCGCTTCTCAAAAAGTAGATGGCAGTTGCATTAGTTGGCTCTCCATTACTGTAACAAAATACCTGTGATAATCAACTTAAATTGAAGAAAAGTTTATTTGGGTTTATGGTTTCAAAGGCTTAGTTGGGCCTGTGGTGAGATATCACCTCACAGTGGGGAACGCATGGTGGTGCAATGCTACTCACCTCACAGTGGTTGGGAGGCAAGTAGACCCAGGATTAAGCTGAGGTGGCAATGTCCTCTTTTGTTTTTGGCACACCCCCAATCACTAACTTCCTTCCACTAGGCCTTACCTCCTAAAGGTTCCACCGAGTCCTACTACAACCATGGGCTGGAAACGAAACTGTCAACATGAGGTAGGATAGGAGAAATAAAATAGGCAGAAAGAAGACAAACAGGACAGAAAAGGGAGGCTGTAGCTGAAATTCTTTTCCATTATGTCAGCCAAGGACCCTGCAGGTCCTGAGTTGAGGACTCGACCCTTCTCCCATGATAAACACATAAGCTTTTAGGGAACACCCAAACAATAGCAACCGTCATGAAAACCTTCTTACTTTCACACCCTTGTTATCTTTTTAAAAATCTCCATGTCCTCTCTTTCTCTTTCAACATAAGAATTCAGAGACCAGGGAATTTCTGTTCCAGCCTAAGGTGGTTCAGGGAGGGGAAGATGATCAGAAAAGCACGGCCCACAGTTTTGACCCTGGAGTCTGTGGATGGCCCATGAATGCGGACGGGAGAGTGTTTACAAACCCACTGAGATTGTGAGGCTTAGTGTGTATATGCATACATGGGCTTCTCTGGGAAGAGTGTCCATAGCTTTAATAAAATTTGTACGAGGGTCTGTACAAAGAAGATTTGGAGTTATTAGATATAAAGGAAAGTTGCTGGGGGGAGAAGGCTGCTCAGCTGTGCGGTAGTGGAGACCAATCCAGGTTCCTACGACTGTTCTTACATGGCTCTCATCAGAAGAGAGAGCTGTCTGCCCACTCACATCAACCCATCCAAGTTTTATTCTCTCTGCCACTCAGAGGTGATAAAAATTCATCCAATTCACAGAATGGTTGAACTCAGATGGTGATAAAAATCCCAGTATAATTCTCTCCAAAGAATGTTCTGATTAATAGAAACTGCAGAGGAACTAATTTTATGAAAATAGCGAATGGGATTGTTTCAGTTGAAGCAAGCTGGGAGAGCTGGTGCTGACGCCAAGCAGGAGGATGCAAACAATCCCATTGTGCAGAGCTGACAGCTCCAATCTTGCCGCTTATTTATTAAATGTCTTTCCGCTGTAAATTATTAAGCCTGGATTTGGGAAGACGAGGGAGCTGACAGAATAAGACAATAGAATGGAAAGCAAACCTGGATCCCTTCCTTCGGGTATTATTGCAGTATTGTGTTTTGTGAAAAGCCTTTGTCGCCCCCCCCCATACCCTGTGGGGGAAGATTCTCTTTGGTGAGACGCAGAAATAAATGAGACAAGTAACATGCTTTTGATTTCTGAATTATTTGCTAGTTCATACAAATTAGAATGGTTTTCAGAGAAAATTCAACCTGTTGGCTCAATGACTGGGTGGCAGATATTTTGTCTATTCTCTGAAAGGGCTATTTTCTCAGACAAGGAAAACCATGGTCTGCTTTAACATTATGATATACCAAATTAAATGTCTAAGGATAGGCAGATGTTAGATCATGTTTTTTGGCATATTTAGCCAAGAAGGCCTTTTATACTGGAAGGGAGCTTTAAGATCTTTCCCTCCCTCCCTCCCTCCCTCCCTCCCTCCCTCCCTCTCTCCCTCCCTTCTTCCCTTCCTTCCTTCTTTCCTTCTCCCTCCCTCCCTTCCTTCCTCCCTCCCTCCCTCCCTCCCTTCCTTCCTTCCTTCCTTCCTTCCTTCCTTCCTTCCTTCCTTCTCTCTTTCTTTCTTTCTCTTTTTCTCTCTTTCTTTTTGTGTGGTACTGGGAATTAAATCCAGGGGCATTCTACCTCTGAGCTACACTCTCAGCCCTTTTTATTTTGAAATAGGATCTCACTAAGTTGCTGAGTCTGGCCTCAAACCTGTGATCCTCCTGTCTCAGACTCTCAAGTACTAGGAGTACAGGTTTGCACCACCACACACCCAGTTTACAGTGTATTTCTTATGCTCATATTCATTTTAAAGTTGGAGTTCTGATAGAGGGAAGTAGTTGCTTTATATGGCTCTTAGGTTCTGCTTCTAGCCCTCTATTTTCTGGACAGCATCCTGGAAGGGCAGGGGGCTATGTTTCTTGGCTGGGAATCACCTGTTAATTTGCTCAGGGAAAGTAATAGTATGTGTACATTAATGTGGATGCCTAAGAGTAGGGCCATTCATTCCTTATTTGTTCATTCATTTGTTAAATACTTATTGAGTATTACCATATGCCTTGCACTGTTCTGCCTTACTAAACACCAAAACCAGAATGAGTATGCCAAAAACACATTAGTTCTGTCCCTGATGGGAAGGGGCTGCTTCCCATCATACCAAGGCACACTACCTTGCTTTGAGTGATTCCTCCTGGTGCTGGGGAGTGAGAAGTCTCATTTCATTTCTTCTCTGCAGGGTGGGATTTCTTTGTTATTTGTAAAATGGGATCCTCTCCTGGAGAGTGACAGGGTTGATGATAAGCTGGGGTTTAATGTCTCTTTGTTCTCCTACAAACTAGAAGGAGGATATAAAGCCATCAAACAGCAAGAGGGAGAATCTGTCACCCCCTATCCCTACTCAGCCGCTGGGTTTGCAATCCAGGCGTCCTTTCTGGGGAGCCGGTACCAACTGGCTGTCCAGAGGAGAATTCTGTGAGTCCAAATTTCCTCAACTTTTGCAAAAGAGGAGAGGAGGCGAGGGCTGATGCTGGAGAGATACAATACCAGGCAGCTGCCAGAGGGATATATATGGCAAACTCAGCTGGAGCCCACACAGGAACATTTGGTGGGTGGGGAGAAGGAAACTCAAAATACTTTATGGGAAAGTGTGAGAGCATTAGAAGAACCATGGGGTTTCTGGATCAGCAGATGTCTTGAGGCATTGTTACAGCCCACGACAGGGCTGAGCCCCACACTTCTTCTCTACAGGACCCGAGAAGCAGCTGAACAATGCTCCTGCCCTGCTGGGGTCACACCAATGTGATGATCGTTCTGCAGAGCAGGGTCCAGCTGGAGCTTGATCCCTGTGGCCACTGGTCTTGAGCTCTGAATGAGGAAATGGACAAACTTAGATCTGAAGGATTTTAAGATATGGGGAGGAATCTTATTTGAGCTCTCAGCTGCTCAAATGGAATCACTTTTCACAGCTCGGTGCTGCTTCCTGGAATTGAAAGGCCAAATATGTAGGATGAAGATCTAGGAGCTAAATCAGGATCAGGAATATAATTCTCTCATAAGTTCACGAATACCTAGATATGTCCAGGTTGAAAGTCACAAATATTCCCCTTTTATTTTATTTTTCTAATTGGAGAGAGCCACGGTCTATAAGGAGAAAAGGCCTTGGCAATTGCAGTTTGGAGTCTTTCTACTCCAGAGCCCTGTTTTGCCAACCTTTGGGCTATCATGTCAAACTAGTCTCAATAAAAGATTTTGACATATGAATTTGTGTAGCAAACTCAGAGGCCCCAAAGGCGATCAATACAACTTAAGTTAGTAATTGATAAATGATGATAAATAGAATCACTTCTTCGATTGCTTAGCCAAGATGTCCATGGGTTGAAACACTTAGAGGGAGTCAGTGAGTGTGTAAGTGGGGGATGTGGGAAAGAAAGGAGTGGAGTGAGACGGGGCAGGGGACGTGGGAATGAAGACAATGAAGCCAAATTCCTTTAGAAAAAAGAAAGCACAAGCTGGGCGTTGTGGTGCATTTGAGGGTCTGAGACTGGAGGATCCGGGTTCGCGGCCAACCTCAGCTACCTAGTGAGGCCCTCCGCAACTTAGTGAGAACCTGTTTCAAAATAAAGAATAAAAATAGGACTGGTGGTGTAGTTCAGAGGTAGAATGCCCCTGGGTTCAATCCCCAGTACTGACAAAAAAAAAAAAAAAAAGAAAGAAAGCACAATTGGAAATCATTTCAGTGGTACATGGTGGTGGAGAGGAATGGCTATCCCCCAAGTGGTTCAAGCTTCCCCAAACCTTTTGTGTCTAGGGAGGGAGCCCACTTGGAAAATTCCAGATTCTGCCTGATCCCTTAGTAATGTTTTGACCTGAGGTATAAAGGCCTGATAAAACTTCACAAACTGAGTGTCCACATCTATCTGGCAGTGTTCTAGAAATATCGACTTGGAGATAAGATCCAGTTCCTGCTCCATGTCGTTCACATTCTAATGTAGGAGACAAACAAGGAAAACAGCCCGGTGAAAGACTATCAGAGGCAAATGGAGGGTGATCACAAGTACAGAGGAGGAAATCAGAGGGGTCAGGGGACACAGATGACCGCAAACTAGCCACAGGGAGCCAGAGGGAAAGGCTGCGAGGCACAGGAACAGCAGGGCCTCAGAGCTGGCGGCATGAGAGACCAGGGTAGAGTGGTTACAAGGGATAGTCCGGCGTGTGTGGTGTGAGGAATGATGGAGGGGAAAGTGGGGGAGGCCTTGCAAACAGTGGGGTCTCGGATCACAAAGGGCTTGCATGAGTAATAAGGAACTTGAACATTATCTCGCAGTAGGATTTCACAAGGGAAGACAATTGTACTATGTATAGAGAAATCTCTTTCACAAGTCGCGGGTCACGCCATTTGGCCTCTGCTTGAATATATTTGGGGTTCGGGAGCTCTCAGTCTCCCCAAAACTGCCCACTCTGTTGTTGGATCGGTATAAATCTTAGAAATTCTTGCTTACATTGAGCCAAACTCTGCTTTCTTATAATTCTTCCTCATTACGTCTGGTTTTGCCATTTGTAGCAACACACAGAAGGACATTTTAAAAATATATGAAGATACCTGTCAATCTTTCCCTGAGTGTTCAGTTTCCCAAGTTGCCAGGTTTCCGCAGAGCTCCCTCATTCTCTGTGTATTTCATTGTTTCTAGACTCTGGTCACAGCTCTCTGAATGACCTGTGGCTTGTTACTGCATCTTTTAGAAGCTGGTGTTAGATTATTCTCACAATTCTCCAAGTAAGTTTTAGAAAGCACAGAGGGCAGTGATGGTATAACTACCGCTTTTGAGCTCGACATCAGTGTCCTTAGTTTGATAATGGTCTCATCTCATTCTTTGCTTTTAAAGCTTTTAATTAACTAAACCTTCTAATTCTCCTGCACATTGACTGCTGCTAAGTCAAATCTCCCCCACACTTGACTTGTGCAATTTATTTTTGAAATTTAAACATAAAGCTTTATACTTATTTAAATATTACCTTGTTGGTTTGATTCCAGCATTTCAGGCTATTAGACTCATTTTAAAATCTTGATTCTCAGTCGGGCACGGGTTTGCATACTTGGGAGGCTGAGACAAAAGGATTGAAGGTTAGAGGCCAGCCTCGGCAACTTAGTGAGATCCTGTTTCAAAACAAAAACATAAATAAATAAATGACTGGGGGTGTAGCTAGGACATAGAATGCCCCTGGGTTCAATCCCCAATACCAAAAAGGAAAATAAAAAAAAGGCCTTAATTCTCTTTCCTATGATAATTTAGTGAGTCTTCTTTCACATTTTATAAATGCTGTTGATCCAAGTCACTAACCAAACTGTTGTCTAGGAGAACTTGGTAGTGAATGTTGAAGGCCTCCTTCCAGCCTAGGTATATGTCCAGGCAGCTTCAATTTTGCCTAATGACCCATTTTACAACATTTTTTTTATAATATGGAAAATTCTTAAATAATTCTGTTTAAATGAAGATACATTGCATTTGGTATTTCTTCCTTTTGGAAGAAATATATATCAATAAGTTGATATTGTTGATCTCCTAATTGCAAGGTGCTCTGCTAGGTGCTAAGGATACAAAAATGACCAAGAAGTTAGTTTCATCTTAAAAAGCTGCATCTAAGCCGGGTGGGTGGCATACACTTGTAATCCCAGTACTTGGGAGGCTGAGACAGGAGGATCATAGGTTTAAGGACAGCTTCAGCAAGTAGTGAGACTCTCATCAATCTAGTGAGACCCTGTTTCCAAAAAATGAATAAATAGGGCTGGGGGGATAGCTCAGAAGTAGAATGACCCTGGATTCAACCCCCAGATCCACACACACACACAATGCATCCAGCAGAGGTGACAGACATATATACACCAGCTCCGATCGAGATACATGGTTAAAATATGCATTACTCTGATTTGTATTAGAGAGATAGATATAGACTGAGATATAAAATATCACATATGGTATCATAACATACTTTAGCATGATTAAAGAAGTCTATCAAGAACCTGGAGAGTGAGGAGATTAATTGTTCATAGACAAAAAGAAAAAGGAGCTTCACAAAGAAATGACGTTTGAACTGGCCCTTAAAGGTATGTAGGTTTTTTGTGAGATAAGTGGAGGATGGAGATAGGAGGAAATTCCAGAATGAAGAAACAAAATAAGCAAGTGAGGGAGGAGCGAATGTCTTTGGACCTGCTAGGAGCAGCAAGTATTCTGGTGTGAGTGAAGTGCGGGGTCCAGGGGAAGGAGCATCACGAGACAGCTCGTGAAGGGTCTCGAGCACCACGAGAAGAGATTGGGGCTCGCAGGTGAAGAGGTTACCTAAATCAGAAATCTTTAAGCGAGAGACCAATATGATCAGATTTATGAATCTCATATCTCTATTGCACAAGGAAATAAATTCAATTTGGCAAAACATTCTTCACGAACCTGTGTTGGTTCTAGAATTAACTGGCCACTGAGCATCTATTTAATGAATACCTCAATCTTTTTCTGTGTATTTTGTTCTATTTCCTAAGCATTTCCTGTTACTTTGAAATTTTGGCGGCATCTTCTTCTTCTTCTTCTTCTTCTTCTTCTTCTTCTTCTTCTTCTTCTTCTTCTTCTTCTTCTTCTTCTTCTTCAATTAGTGATTTGTCCTATGCATTCTCTTGGTTTTATGTTTACCTACAGATTGCTTTGATCTTTAGTAATTATTATATTTTGGTACTAGGATTGAACCCAGGGGCATTCTACCTTCAAGTTATACCCCCAGCTCTTTTTATTTTTTTTATTTTGAAACAGGGTCTCGAATTTATGAGGCCCTGTTGCTGAGGCTGGCCTTGAACCTGCGATCTTCCTATCTCAGCCTCCCAAGCATTTTATATGCTCTCTGACTCTGACTTGCTGACCTGATTTTGAACCCCAGCAGCCCCTGACCTTCGGTCTTGGATTTGCGTCTACCTTGGATTTCCCACCTGATTTCAATTGCTCAATTCTGCCATGAAAGCTGCATTTTGGGGTCCTGATTTGCATTTAGCTTGATCTCACCCGTTATGCTGTAGTCTTTGACTCGGTTCTTCTATTCTAGCCCCCTGACCTGTGCAATGTACCTATTTGTTCACTTTGGATCCAATTCTGGCAATAAAATGTAATTTCTCCTTTCTAGAAGCTATGGTATCGTTGAAGAGAGAACACTAACAAGAAACTATTCATTGATTGGAGATTGGATATACTACCTAAAAGTGGCCTATGAGTGTAGAGAAAGGATTGAACGGGGAAATTCAAGAACTTTAGGAGGATGCTTCCTTCCAGCAACTCCCTTTTAGAAAGATTTCGATATTTAGGACACATTTTGTTTGGAAGGAGGAAGGGAAATGGAGGGCGGGACTTCCTCTCAACTTCCCTATCATTGGCTCTAAAGCTGCCTATCTTAGAAGAGCTACCTTACTGTGCCATCTAGTGGTCATTGCACCAGAAACCTTACCCGCCTCAAGGAGAGAGCAATTTAACGCCATTTCCAACTTAAGCACCATATCTACAGGGCGTGAAATTAGTTCCAGCAAGCAGCAAATTTGCTGCTAATAAAAATATTTAGCGATTCACTTGTCTTTAAATCAGCAGCGGAATATTCTTTTACTTGCATCAATGCTTGTTTCTCCCAATTCTAATATTTGATAATCAAGCTAGAGTTGTTTAGCTAAAACTGTGAAACAGCAAGTTCTTCAGCTCTGCAAAAATTTGAATTTCCTGAGCAGGAATGCTTATTTTTCTTCTTTTGGTCAGAAATAGGCCTAGGTGATCCTTGAGTCATGGAGATGGAGTACTTTTACTGGTTTGGGGGTCTGGGAAATAAGTGTTCAAGCTCTTCTGTCACCAGCATTAGTTCCTGAGTTGGTGCACATGGAGAATCTGGGATGCTAAGATAGGACACGATTTCTAGTTCATGTTTAGACACATCTTTACTCTTTCTCAGTGCCAAACTAATTTTAATTTCCTGGTTTCTTTTTTTCTTTTTTCTTTTTTTAGTGAGAGTTCTCTACATGCCATGAGATGTTATAGAACACTAAAACATCTTTCCATTAATTCAACAAATATTTATTGGGCACCTACCATTTTAATTCATTGCTCTAAGATTTCTTTGGGGTCAGAAGTGTTCCAAGGAGCCTAGCATGGTAGCCAGGTGACAGCCCCACTCCCACCCCGGCCAAGGACTCTCTAGGTCATTGAGATAGTGTCACATCAGCTCTTACATATTCTTCTTTTCCTTGAGGCGCTCATAGAACAAATAAAGAACATCAACCATTCTATCTCTAGTTTCTTAATTGACCTAAGGGCCTATGTTTGAGCAGATCACTTATTTCAAAGTAGTCCAAACAATCTAAAGAAAGAGTGTGGTGGCCTCTGGGGACGCTGTCTTCTACCCCACTGGCTGGATCACCTTTCCTCAGCTCACAGTTGAAATCAGATTTGATCATCTTGACAGGAAATCAGGATATACAGTAGCTTCAGATACGTGCCACTATACCCTTGTCAGAAACCAGCCAGCATGAGACTCCGAATGAAAGCAGCCTCTTGGCTGAAAGAGGGCCTCTGGGCAAGGCTGTTAAGAAGTCGTTAGAATCAAAAACTCAAGCTAAAGCACAGAACTAACACTAATTTCACTGGTGGAGAGCCTAGAGTGGGTTGATTGAAGAAAGGAATGGCACTTGGCAGTGACCAAGAGACTCACACGGAGGCCCAGGAACGGGAGAAGCCCTTCCACATATAGCAAAAGGGATTAGAGCATGTTTTTGGCTCTTCCTCTTGGGCTCATGATTCTAACACAGTCCCTCCTGCTCTGGATGTCAGTTCCCTCATCTATCAGATCAGATGAACCCAACTCCCCATCCCAGGTCCCCTTACAACACTGTGAGAAGGGAGAGATGGTGACAGTTAAAAAGGCTGTGAGAGGCTGGCCAGAAGAGGCCATGGGGAACTTACAGGCTTTTCCTGGAATGGAGGGCACAACAGCATGGTGCGTATAAAATCAGGTAAGGGCTAGAAAATGAGTAAGTGGGACCACTAGCCCTGGGTGGTATATAACTCCCATTGCATTTGAGTTTCAAAACCTCAGTATCTGTGACCTGGTGAGGGTCAACTAAAGTCCCTAATGCTACAACCTAGATGATTTTTATCATGTGTAGGGTGATGGGGGTCATCAGATCCAAACTTTTGGGGAAATATATATATATTCTGGTTCTTGCTTAAGTTGATTTGAAGAATAAGCTCTATTGGTTAAGAACTTAAGCAAGAACCAGAATTATGATCCGGAAAAAAACAAAACCAAATAATTTAAAAAGTAAAATAGAAATAAAATCATTCTTCAATCCTGGTCTGGTCTTTTTCACATGTCAATGTGATCAAGGAAGACTTTCTGGAAGCTGGGCACAGTGATGCATGCCTGTAATTCCAGTACTTGAAAGGCTGAGTCAAGAGGATCACAGGTCTAGGCCAGCCTCAGCAATTTAGCAAGTCCCTGTTTCAAAATTAAAAAGAACGGGAGTGTAGTTCAGAGGTAGTATGCCCTTGGGTTCAATCAATCTCCAGTACAAAAACCAAAACAATAGTTATCTCTGAGGTCAGAGGTCAGCTGGTTGATTTTTCTCTAAGGGAAACAGAACTACCTCCTTAGTCCTAGCATCCAGAATATGCATTATTGAAATTAAGACTGTATCCTGCATACTAAGAGGCAAAGGGAAGTTTAGTGAAAGACTACCAAAAGAAGTGCCTTTGTCAGGACACTCACATTCCAGAATGGCAGGGTCATTTGAAAAGTGTACAAATGGGAAATGGAAACAATGTCCTTTAAAGGCAGCATGGTGTCCTGGTAAGAAGACAGACTCTTATGTCAAACTGCCTGGGTTTGAATCCTGGCTCTACCCTTTCCCTGATGTGTGACCTTGCGCGGGTTACATAACCTCTCTGTGGTTGTTTCTTCATCTGGGAAACTAGAAAAAAATTACCTATCTCAAAGGTTCATTTAAGGCAATAAATATTAGATTATTAATGCCTTTACTGATTGGTCCATGATGAATGTCTGAAAAGCCTTTCAAAAGGAGACATTCTGTTTATATGAGCTTTCTCTGCTCAGTGTAACTAGAAAGCTAAAAATAAAAAAACAAAACAAAACAGTAGTTTTTACTGCATATTTATGCTATGTAAGGTTGGTTGGGCCTGTGAAGTTGCTGGGCAATCCTCCTACCTATTCCTTATTGACTTCGTGAAATCTCGTATTAGTTATCCTAAAGGAGGGTTCTCTGCCTTGGCACAATTGGCATTTTGAGCAGGATAATTCTTTGCAGGGGGTGGGGGGCTCTCCTGTGTATGTTCCTACCCCTATCATGACAACCAAAGTTGTCTCCTGAAGGGTAGTGGCAAGTGTCTCCCCCACCCCCCATTGAGGATCCTCGTTGAAGGAACGCTTTCCTTTCTTCTCCACTGCCAAGGCCATAACTTTCCTTCAGATCCATGGGTATTCGCCCATCCTTTCCGCTCTCCCTCATTTCCTGGACTAGTCATTACAGCAGGTATGTCTTTTGTTAAAACCCAGCCCAACTACCCTGGTCCTCACTGCCATCAACTGCTTCATTTCTCTGATCTTTGATCATCTGTCTTCCCAAGGCCTTCTATTTTATCTATACAGACCCTCCACAAATTTTTTTGTACTAGGGATTGAACTCAGGGGCACTCTACCTCTGAGCTATACCTCCAATCCCTTTTTATTTTTATTTTGAAATGGGGTCTCACTATGCTGAGAGCCTTGCTAAATTGCTGAGGCTGACCTTGACCTGTGGTCCTCCTGTCTCGATGTGCGCAAACACTGTGCCAAGCTCAATTTTATTATTATTATTTTTAATGCATGAGTACCTTAGTTATTCTCACTAAGCTACTGGCCACCTCTCCTCATTTAATCATTATGCTTGCCTGAAAAATAATTATTGATGTCAACTAATATGTGTGAACATTTCCTGCGCATGAGGTGTGGTCAGGTAGATTCAGCTCCCCGGCCTCCACGCCCCAGTATCTGACTGCTGTGCATCCGGCTTCCCCGACTCCAGTGACCACCTAACTGCCAAATCCAATGACCTTTTCTTGTTCCTTAATTCTTTTCCTCCTCAAAAGCTCTTAACACCACCGACTATCCTTTAGCTAAAACCATTTCCTTCCTTGGATTTCTAGTTTCTCTGGGCTTCGATTTGATTAGCTGAAAGTTGGAAGAATTAATGTGATTCTAAGGCTTCCTTGGGTGCCAGGATCTTATACATGTCAAATCCTCTTAGCTTCTGTTTGCCAGTTTAGCTGCCAGGATACTGTGCTTTCAGGACCCACAGGGCACACCAAAGAGGGTGGGTTCCTCACAAGCCTTTGGCTTTCTCAAGATTTGCTGACTTCCCCAAGTGCCATCATTATTCGAACACGGGTTTAAAGCCCTGGAGTGATGTCATTTGTTTGTGTGTGTGCGCTTTAGGCCTCCTTTTCCCTTGCTCTGTGCTTAATCAGATCCCAAATCCAGCTTACACAGCATCTCTCAAATACATCTCCTTCTGTCTCCACCAGCTACTACTATAACTCAGGCCTCCCCATTACCTTTAAAAAATGATAATAATAATAATAATAATAATAATAATAATAATAATAATAATAATTTGCTGGGCATGGTAGCACACACCTGTAATTCCAGTACTTGGAAGGCTGAGACAAGAGGATTGGAGATTTGATGCCAGACTCAGCAACTTAGCCAGAACCTTAGCAACTTGGCAAAACCCTGTTTCAAAATAAAAAATAAAATAGGGCTGTGGGTGTAACTTAGAGGCAGAATGCCCCTGGGTTCAATCCTAGTACCATAAAATTTTTTTTAAAAATTGTTTTTCTTAGCCGGGCGTGGTGGCGCACGCTTGTAATCCCAGCATTCGGGAGGCTGAGACCGGAGGATTCGGGAGGCTGAGACCAGAGGATCCGGGTTCTCGGCCAGCCTCAGCTACCTAGTGAGGCACTCGCAACTTAGTGAGACCCTGTTTCAAAATAAAGAATAAAAATAGGGCTGGGGGTGTAGCTCGGAGGTAGAATGCCCCTGAGTTCAATTCCCAGTACCGCAAAAAAAAAAAAAAAAAAAAAAAAAAAAATTGTTTTTCTTACAGTTTATTTCCTTCCTTCCTTCCTTCCTTCCTTCCTTCCTTCCTTCCTTCCTTCCTTCTTTCCTTCCTTCTCTCTCTCCTCCCTTCTTTCTTTCCTTCCTTTTTTGTGATACTGGGGATTGAACACTCACTAAGTTACCGTGCTCTGGCTTCGAACCTGTGATCTTCCTAACTCGTCTCCCAAGTACTGGGATTATAGGTGAGTGCCACCATGCCTGGCCCTCATTGCTTTTGATTGAGCTATATCCCATCTGCTTCATGTTCATCTCTTTTAAAGTTGTTTCTACTTTGACCCAATCTTTGCATTTCTGCCAGATTGATCTTTCTAAATCACAGCTCTAATTACACATCTCCTCAGTAAAGAGTCTTTTTCCCTGTTGCCCTACTTTACTGTAGGATCTTACATTAGAGAAGACTTCGCAGGTTCTCTGAATGCTGCTTGATGCAGGGATCCTGTGTCCGCAGCGGTGGCTCCTCAGGCCTTCACTTGGACATCTCTAGTGAAGAGGCGCCACTTCTTCACCCACTGGTCCAGTCCACTGTTTGTCAGAAACTCCTTTCTGACATAGAACTGAAGTGCTACTCCTGAAACTTCCAGTTGTGGGCCCAAACTCTGATCTGTGACCCTCCAACTAAAAGCTTAGCCTCTCTTCCGTACCGTAGCACACTGTAATGGTTTGAATTTAGCATGTCCCTCGAGCCCTCATGGATATGAGGGAGAGGTAGCCATGTTGGACGCAGGGCTTGGTTGCTAAAGGGAGGTCCCTGGGGATGTGGTCTTGGGGTTATCTAGGATCCTCCCCCTGCTCTCTCTCTCTCTTGCTTCCAGCTTCCACGATGTGGGAGCAAAGCCTTGCTCTCTTCCTCTCTCTGCTTCCTGTCTGAGCCCCACAGACCCAGTCTCACCTGGACTGAACCCTGAAGCCTCCAAACACTGTGACCAAATACAATTTTCCTTCCATGGAACCACTTGTGATTGCAAAATAATATTAGAGAAGGGAGTGGTGGGGCACACCTGTAATGCCAGTACTTGGGAGACTGAGACAGGAGGATCGCAGGTTTGAGGCCAACCTCAGCAACTTAGTGAGACCCTGTTTAAAATAAAAAGAGGGTTGGGAGTGTCACTTGGAGGTAGTATGCCCCTGGGTGCAATCTCCAGTATGCTCCCCGAAAAATTGGAGTGGGGTGGGAAGTGAGAGGAGAGGAGAGACAAAAGGGGAGGAGGTGTGGAAGGCAGAGCAAAGCTGTCTGGCTTAGGGTGGAATCTGGCTCAGCAGCAGACAAAGCTGCTCCCGGGTGTGAGGAAATCCTTCCCCTCAAGTGCCACCAAGGCCTCCTGTTTCTGTGGTCAATCTATGTCTGTTGAACGGTGGTCTGTTTCCTGCCTGAGGTGGAAATGCATTCTTTGTCTCTAGTTCTCTTTCTCTCTGTCTCTTGCAGGCACATGTGTGTGCAGGTATGTGTACACACACACACACACACACACACACACACACACACACACACACACACACACATTGTTCTTTGCTTCCACCTCCCCTTGTGGGACAGGATGTAACCACTTCTCGAAGCTCCCCGAAGCAAGCGCACACTTGGGCCAAAGGTTTACCACCCTCTTCCCCCACAACCTGATCCCTGAGGACACACCTGGTCACAAGGAGAAGAAAACACAAGTCCTGCCTCGTTTCAACAAGTCCATCACTTGCTCTCCACTGTCCCACAGGCAGAATAGTAACTGGTACTGAGTGACAGAGAGAAGCAGAGGGAGGTGGAGGGGCAGGCAGCGGGATACTGTCATGGAAGGTGCTATGTCCTCCAGGTTTGTTTGTTTGTTTGTTTGTTTTACATCTGGGACTTCGGGTGCACAATCATCACACTTCTCTTTTCAGGATGCTCTATCATCATTGTTGAAGATTTATTGAATTCTTATTTTCCTTTCTATTTTCTTGTCCTCATTTCTGTTCCTTTTGCCCGCTAAAGTCTCTCAGTCTGGATTATTTAATGTAGTTCTTCAGGTTCTCTGGGAACAAGCTGTGAGGTGGGAATTGTTTCATGAGGCGAGTTTCGTGAGGTGATGCTTATGTAAGGAAATAAGGAAGGCAGGATCAGACCCAAGGTGACGAAGTTGGTAAAGGTGATTCCCCATGTGGCTGCAGCTGAGGACTGAGCTGAGCGCAAACATGCTCTGGACACCTTGGAGTTTTCCATGCTGAGGCAAAGGGGCCTGAGCCTCTTATATCCCACCATCAGCCAGCCAGGGGCCACTGGCCTTGCCCTTGGAAGGGCATACCCCACGTGAGGCAGTTCCCCAAGGGACACAGTCTTTCGCCTCACCAGGAATAGCCCCACAGCTGGGGACTTGGGTGGAGGGGCCCTGAAGAGAGGCTCTTTGTAGAGCACCTCCCTAGCCACTGTAATGTGCGTCCTTCCAATCCCCCTTCCATAAATTTCCCTTGAGATCCCTGTAATGTTAGCCAGGAGTAATGGTGCACTGTATTCCCAGTACTTGGGAAGCTGAGACAGGAGGATCTCAAGTTCAAGACCAGCCTCAGAAAATTAGTGAATCCCTCTACAACTTGGTGAGATCCTGTTTCAAAATGAAAAATAAAGCCGGGCATGGTGGTGCACGCTTGTAATCCCAGCATTTGGGAGGCTGAGACTGGAGGATCCGGGTTCTCGGCCAGCCTCAGCTACCTAGTGAGGCACTCCACAACTTAGTGAGATCCTGTTTCAAAATAAAGAATAAAAAATAGGGTTGGGGGTATAGCTCGGAGATAGAATGCCCCTGAGTTCAATCTCTAGTACCGCAAAATAAATAAATAAATAAATAAATAAAATTAAAAATAAGATAAGGCTGGTGGTGTAGCTTAGAGGTAGAATGTACCTGGGTTCAATCCCTTGTAATACACACACACACACACACACACACACACACACACACACACACAGAAAAAAAGGAATCTCCATAGTGTTGCTTTGTCTCTTTTAAATTTTTCACATAAATGCTATTGTGCTGTAAATTTATTCTTGCCCTCCCTCCCCCATCCTACCCCTGCTTTGACGCACTGTCTACATCGCTTTGAGTGTTGCATTCCTTTGTTCCACCGCATGGTGTTTTGCCATGATTCAGGCGTCCATTCCTCTGCTGATGGATGCCCAGGTTGTTACTAGTACTTTGTTACCGTGATCAGCAAGGTGATGAACAATCCTGTGCTTCTCAGTGAGAGTTTCTCTAGGGTATACTTTACAAAGTGCTAATGCTGGGTCGTCGGCTCCATGCATTATTCATGTCTGGAAGTTCTACCAAATGATTCCTCAAATTGTTTGTACCAGTTTTCACATTCATCAGCTGTTCCTGGTCCTCCACATCCTTGCTAGCTCTTGACATTACCAGGCTTTCTAATTTTTCCTAACTTATTAGATGTGAAGTGGGATCTTCTTTTGTTTTGTGTTTTTCTTATTCTTGAAGTGAAGCATCACTTCAAATACTTGCCAACCATTAAGATTTCATTTTCTATGAACTACCTATTCTCATATGTTGCCCATTTTTCTATTGTTTCCGGTCTTTTTCTTACTAATTTGTTGGGATTCCCTGAACAATTGTTGGTTGCAAATGTCTTCTTTTAGGCATTACCCATCTGTTAACTCTGTCGATGGTGTACTTCACCGAGCACAGATCCTTAATTTGGATGTAAAACCCATTCATTTTCCTCCTTTTGGTTTTGCCTCTGGATCTTGTTTAAAAAATATCTTTCTGCTTCAAGGTCACAATATACCATCATATATTTTCTTCTATTAGTTCATGGTTTTATCTTTCACATTTAGGTATCAAATCTATATGGAATCTATTTTTCTACTCAACAGTAAAACAGATCCAAACTTATTTTGCCATTTATGAAATAAATCATAAGCTCTTTGGCTTATGATGACAAATTTATCACATGCAAGGTTTTCACACACCTGCCAGTCTGCTTCTGAACTCCCTTTCTGGTTCCACTGGCCTATTTGTCTGCTCCTGTGTTAGTACCACATTGATTTAATAACTCTGCCTTTCTGCCTTTGTGACATTTCTCAATGCCTGATATAGTGTGTTCCTTGTTTTTGCTGTTTAAAAACTAACAGGAGGATATCAAGTTTGAGACCAGTCTCAGCAACTTTGTAAGATTCTCAGCAACCTAGCAAGACCCTATTGAACAACAAAAGGGCTGGGGGAGAAGCTTGGAGATCCAGTGTAGGAATGCTTGCGTTCAATCCCCAGTACAAAAACTAAACAAGCAAGAAATAATATTTTAGCTTACTTTTATTCTCCCTCATAAATTTTAGAATGTTTGTCAAGTTTTCATCCCCTCTCTCCCGTCATCAAATCTACCAGGATTTTTTTTTTTTTTTTTTTTGCGGTACTGGGGATTGAACTCAGGGGCATTCTACCTCCAAGCTACACCCCCAGCCCTATTTTTTATTCTTTATTTTGAAACCGAGTCTCACTAAGTTGTGGAGTGCCTCACTAGGTAGCTGAGACTGGCCGTGAACCCGGATCCTCCAGTCTCGGCCTCCCAAATGCTGGGATTACAAGCGTGCGCCACCACGCCCGGCTACTACCAGGATTTTGATTGGAATGAATCAAAATTTACAGGTGAGTTCGGAGAGAATTGACATATAGTTAAGTTGTTCCTCTCATGAGCATGACAGAGTCTTCCATTTATTCAGATCTTTTCCTGTGTTCTTAAGTAGGGTTTAAAGTCTTTCTCCATAAAAAGTCTTGCATATTATTTGTTAATTTCCAGATGCCTCAAAATTTTGTTGCTATTGCAAATGGTATCTTATTTTACATTGGATTTTTAACTTGCTTTTACTTATAAAAAGGAATTACATCTTATTCTCTATTGGTAAGATAGACTGATATTTCATGCACTAGGGGGTAAAATACCAGAAGAATGCAATATTTGAGCAGTCCCTTACTATTTAGCATCACATAACTTCTCTGAAATTGTTGCTGTGTTCTGAGAATACCAAGTGTCTGAATTGTTTACTAAATTGTCACTAATTTGGGGCTGGGGATGTTGCTCGGTGGTCAAGTGTTTGCCTAGCATGTGTGAGGCCCTGGATTCAATCCCCAGCACTACACACACATACACACAACTCATTAATTTGTATTTACATACTCTTCCAAAAAATGCTTCATTGGTGACAACATGCACTCCACTCCCCTTTCTGGTTCCTCTGTTTCAGAGAACTGGGCCCTGGAATGTCTGATTGAACTGGACCAGCCCAAGCTTGACTTAGGTGGGTCTAACCTTGAGAGCAATCCCACTGACTGGAAAAGTTGGGCAGGGGCCAGCACAGGAGAAAAGGGCAGCTGCCTTCCCCAGACATCATTAAGTCATATCATTTCTCAGTCTAACTCAGAAGGGGATCCTAGGAGGCCAGAGAACTAAGAATGCAGAGCTGGGTGCTAACAGAGTGGCGAAGTTACCCACGCCCTCATGGAGCCTGGTGGAGGGTCAGCCCAGCTGTGGGATGAGCTACACAAGGTTCCAACTTACATGCTCCCTGGTATAGCCCTTCTTTCTCTGACATGAAGACTTCTCAGTCATCATGGAAGTGACAACTCTTTAATTATGATGCTATGAAAAAACACTTAATGGTTTGCACACTTTTTAAAAAATAAGTGATTCCATGGCTATTATTGCATTCCATCCATTATCAGGTTTGATCTTCAACACCCTTGAGAAAGAGAAAAGGCACATGTCCAACTCCTACTTTAAAGGTGAAACTGAGTCACACACTTGCTCAAGGGTCCAGTAGGTGAAATTAGGATTAGACTTCAGAGCATTCTGACTTTCTAGGCTCAACTTCTTCCCTCTACCATTGGTTTTCAAAGTCGATTAATGCACAGACTCCTTTAGTTATTATAATTATTATTTGTGGTACTGGGGGTTGAATCCAGGGGCATTCTTCCTCTGAGCTATCTTCCCAGATCTGTTTCATTTTGAAACAGGGTCTTGCTAAGTGTCTGAGGCTGGCTGTGAACCTGTGATTCTCCTGTCTCAGCCTCTCACATGTCTGTGCCACCACACCTGGTTGTTCAGACCCCCTTCCCAGACTCCTGCCCCCTTTTTTTGGTACTGGAGATTGTACCTCGAGGCAACCTCTAAGTGAAATCTCTAGCCCTTTTTATTTTGAAACAGGGTCTTGCTAAATTGCTGAGGGTCTCATAGGTTTCTGAGACTGGCCTCAAACCTAAGATCCTCCTCCCTCAGCCTCCCAAGTACTGGGATTACAGGTGTGTGCCACCACATCTAGCTCCCAAATCCTTTTTATTTTATTTTATTTTTTGCGGTACTGGGGATTGAACTCAGGGGTGTTCTACCTCCGAGCTATATACCTCCAGCCCTATTTTTTTATTCTTTATTTTGAAACAGGGTCTCACTAAGTTGCGGAGTGCCTCACTAGGTAGCTGAGACTGGCCGTGAACCCGGATCCTCCGGTCTCAGCCTCCCGAATGCTGGGATTACAAGCATGCGCCACCACGCCCGGCTTTCCCAGATCCTTTTTAAAAGATGAAAAACATTCTTTCAGAATATAATGTTGACTTAAATTACTTATATCATAATGTGACCTAAAAAGTACAAAACATAAGCATGACTTCAGAACCCTGTTTATGGTTCTTTTATAACTAAGAGTGAATTAAATACTTAACAAAATCCTAAAATTAAAAAAAATGTCTAACAATATTAGTGCAATTTGAACCATAGTATTTTTTTCCTGAGACTAAATCACTGCTCTGGCAGAGCACAGGGCTCTGAATACTCGGCTACAGGTTCTTATATGATTTCGCCTCCATGGGCCGCCCCCATCCTTCCATATTTGAACTTCCTGCAGACCTCCATTTGTTTAAAGCACTGTGACATCCTTTGGCCTTCACTTGCCACAGATGCATCATTTAAGTATCAGGTCGGCCTCTGTCTTTTGCCCTTTTGAAGTTCATTTCTTCAAAAGGGGGAAAGATAGTCAGGAATTTCTTTTAAATCAGTTTTCTGTGCATGGTGAAAAGGGCTCTTTGCATGATGTAATCAAGTAATCCTCATGGACAGAATGAATCATTTCTAGATTTTGGGTCTTGGGGATAAAAAAAAGATCAGATGTTCCTCTTTGAGGAGGAGACGTAAAGAGGAAAATAAATACTGAGGAATGTAATTTTGCTCTGTGAAGGCCTCCTCTCTGACAAGCTGTTAATCTATTTGTTGATACTGTGAGAGGAGAGTATCCAGCAGGGAGAAAATTAAAAAACGCTCAGCGCCAGTTGCTACCCTGATGAATCTCATCCAATTATTTAACAGGACACTGCTGGGGATACTTTTTTTATTGTTTTAATTTTATTTTATTCTCTATTGCTTGTCATACTATTGTAAAAGTTTTCTGGAGAACAAAAGTTCTCTTTTCAGTCCGTCCTGTTTTTTTTTCACTCAGCCACCATTGATTTTTCTTCTTCTTCTTTTGCTTCTGTGTTCATAACTGAGTTAGAATTAATGGAGGGTGATTATTGATTTATGTATTTATTTATTTACTTACTTCCTGGACGAAGCATTTTAGAGGTTGGATTCTGAAAAGAATTCTAAAAAACCTTGGTAGCAGCAGGCAAGTTTTAGGTGAGGAAGAATAGTTTCAAATTGCGTGAGCTGTAAAGGACAGAAGTTCCCCCTTAGCTGCGGTTTTTCTTTCCACAGTTTCAGTTACCTGTGGTCAACTGCAATCTGAAAATACAAAATGCAGAATTGCACAGATAAACAATTAACAAGTTTTAAACTGCACCTGAGTAGTGGGATGGGCTTTATGTGGAACATCCATTGGCCAGCTCATCCGCCCCTCGCTTAGTAGCTGCCAGTTGTTGTCAACGACTGTGGGTTTACGATAGTGCTTGCCTTCAGGTAGCCCTGATTTAACTCAATAATGGCCCCAAAGACACTGTGAAAGGACAGACTGGCTCTGGGGCCACTGGGCACCTTTGCAAAACATTTAGGGAATATGCAGATCATACTTAAAGAATTCAGACCTATCTGAGGTTTCAGGCATCCCCTGGGGGGTCTTGGAATAGATCCCCTTCAGATAAGGGGGCTTACTATACTTTAAAGAAGTGTTCATCACACTCTTCTGCTGATAGTGTCCTTTTTTTTTTCCACCATGAAGGACTGAGGCAAGATGTTGTCCCTGGGCAGGAAATTCTTTCTTATTAGTTTAGACCTAGCTAGCCCTTGGGATTCAAAAGTGGGTGTAGAAGAGTAATGACTCTCCCTGGGGACACTGTTCGGATCCTGCCTGGATTCTGGTTCCAGAATCTGTCACTGGCAGAGATGAGGTTTTGGCCACACTCCCCAATAGCACAGAATCTTTCAAAACGACACCACTCTCCACAGCCCCATCCATTGCCGGAACATACTAGGTTCACCTTGGAGCAGCTTAGGATCCATGGCGTGTTGTAGGACTGGACAACTCTGCCCTCTTAGGTCTTGAACCCAAGGATGGGTGCCAGGTAAAATATAAGCTGGCCAGTCAGGTGTGAATTTCACATAAACAACGAATAGGTCTTTCTTTCCTTCTTTCTCCTTTGCTCTTCTCCCTTCTGCCTTCTCTCTCTCTCTCTCTCTCTCTCCCCCTCCCCCCCCACCATATGAAGAACCTGGTGGTCCTGGGCCCTGGATTTATCCACACCGTGTTACCTGGGGCACACTCCCCCACTCCAAGGTCACCCCTACCCATGGTCACCTAAACAGCCACCCTTATCCAGCAGGGCACTTGGAGTGTGGTCTAGCAGGGGGAATGGGGCTTCTGTGCCTGCCCCTACGGAGGGGTACACTGGAAAGAAAGCCAGCGTGGGCTCTTAAAAGGTCAGGCAGAGACCCGGTGTGGTCTAAGGGGGTCCCCACCACCCTTCTGAAAAGCAAGTGGGAATGTTCCCTAGGCCCCTCTGCTCCCAGAGCTCCTGTGGAGACCAAGGCATCTGGCCAGTTTATCCCCGCCCTGCTCTGCACCTTTATCCCACCTTCTGTGCCTCAGCTACCATCTCCCTTCCTCAATCACCATTGAAGAAATTAAGGTTTCCATTCCCTGGAACACACAGCTTACTGTCCTGTGGGTGGGGCAAAGTCACCAAATTTAATTGAACCAAATTTCCACCACTAACAGTTTTAGTTTCGTACCTGATGAGCCCACAAACAGGGTGGAAAAGCGATTGTCTTGGAAAGAACTTGGCCAGTGGTCCCCCCTCCCCCACTCCTGCTTTGGGCGGAATTCTGCGTGGCATTTTCCACCGGGTTGTGTGTATAGACACGCCGCAGCTCCCTTGGTCCCGCCTTTCCTGCTAAAGGACTGCTGCCAACGCTCCCAGCTCGTTCTCCATGGTGACCAAGACCCTCATTTCCATTTAATCTCAGTCCCCCTCCCATGCACCCGCCCCCTCTTTGATGCGAAGCCAGGGTATCGCCTTCCTCTTCTCTCGCTTCTTTTCTGTCTCAAGGTGGGTGATGCTCTCCAAAGTTTCAGGAATAAATGTCAGCATGGCACCACTCCTTCCTTCCTCCCCAATCTGCCCTCTTTGCCCTTTTAATCTGCCCCCTCTCCAATCTTGGCTTCTCTTTTCTGTTCACACACCTTTCTCTTAGTGGCCCCCTGGAGCTCCCTTCCCAGCTTTGTGGGGAGGACATGGAGCCTGGGAGGAGGGATGCCGACGGCTGCTCCCCTTACTACTCAGTCCTGGCTCTGCCTGAACTCTGCGGTTCCCTCGGGGGAAGCCATTCTGCAGTCCTGCCTCCCTTCTGCTCGGCCCCCAGTATCCAGGTTCTGCTGAACAATAGCTAGACTCTGCTGCTGCTGGAGGCTCCCGGGTGCCCAGCCCTCCCACTCCGTTCACTGGCAAGTTTTGCACACAAGGGAGTGAGCAGAAGAAGCCACCAGTAGGAGAGCCAGGGTAGAAGCTGGCCACAACCTTGGCTAGACGGGAATACTGGCCTCTTTAACAGGTCTTGGCAATTCTGTTTCTAGCTCCCCTCTGGCCCGAGCCTTCCTGCTCACCGCCATCATTTCACACCTGGAGAATGGCATCTGTCCTGGCACACAGGGTGCAATCCTGTACAGCAGACACGCATCCTGTTGGAGTCATCTCACTTGCTCCTCATGGTAATCATGTGATTCTGATTGTGTGCAGGTAGGGAAGCTGAAGCTCGGAGAAACTACACGCATTACCCCAAATATGTGGACCCAGAAGTAACTGGGGGAGCCAGGACAGGACCCCAGGTTATGGGATTCCTGCTTTCTTCCGACCTCTTCCTTCAGCGGCCTATGGAAGGAAGCAGGGAAGGGAGGAGGCTGTACATTCTGGTGCCAGGCAAAGGTATCCAGAGGAGAGGGAGTTGTGATTTTTTTTTTCTTTTGTCCATTTTACATTGTTATACAGTGCTAATCTGTACCATTCTTGTTAATGTTTCTTTATACATGTTTTGCTTATGTCCCACCCATATGGGCATCTGAGTTTTTTTCTTATACTCCTTGGGGGCATTTTCCCGGGGAGGTCAGAACAGACTTCTGCGGTGGTGTGTCCAACTTAAGGCCCTGCAAGGGGAAGGGGAAACAGGACTCACACTGGGGCACGTAGAAAACTGGTGTACCCTCTTGATTTTCCATTTTCCTGTGCCCTAGCCAGGCTTCCCAGCCTCCTTGTTAGCCTCTGTGAGAAATTAAAATCCCAAGAATCAAATCAACTCTTGTAAATTCCCTAGAAGCAGCTCCAGAGCACCGAGGAGCCAGCAAACCCCAGACTCAAATCCATGTCAAATTTCATAGATATAATTTAAGCAGGGATCAAAAACCACACTAACCTAGTAACTAAGGCTGCTCAAAATGCAGAGTTTATAGTCCATCTGCCTCCCTGCTTCAGGGAGTCTGTATTAAATTTATTGCAAAGTAAAACAAATAAACTCAGGCAAAGGCAGGATGGAAATCTGCATACTCGTCGGAGAATTAGCAGCCCTCTATGGTTAGGAAGGCTGCCTCTCAATTTGCATCTCTAAGGAGTTGTGACTGGGCTGGGGGCTGGGATGGGGGTGGTGGGATGTAGACTCGCAGCAGGACCTCCCTCTGCCGGTTGACTGTATAACTGCAACCTTTTGGCTTTTTGCGGTGGACAGAGGAGGGGGTTCAGCTGGGGCCAGCGGAAAAGAGAAAGTGCAGCTGAGATAAATGTCGAAATAAATCTGTGTTTTTATACTTTTTCTGTTGTCTTTTACAGGGCTGATGCTTGAGCCCAGGACTTCGTGTATGCTAGGCAAGTGCTCTGCCACTGAGCTAAATCTCCAGCCCCCAAAGAAATTTGTAATTGGAAGGGCAGGTAGCAGAGAGAGGAGAGGAAAATGCACTGAGAGGAAGCCATCCGTATTTCTGAACTTAAGACTTGAGGATGGGAAGCTAGGAACTTAAGCAGGGTATGAGGGAGGAAGAGATGAACATTTAGAGTTGTCTTTTCAGATATACAAACTCTCTCTCTCTCTCTCTCTCTCTCTCCCAGGTGCATTCTGTTCTACCTCTGAGTTACACTCCCAGCTTATTTTGAAACAGGATCTTTCTAAGTTGCTGAGGATCTAAGTGGCTGAGGCTGGCCCCAAAGCCTGCCATCCTCCTGTCTCAGCCTTCCAGTTACTGGGATTTCAGGGGTGTGCCTCTCTGCCAGCTTCCTTCTCCTTCTCTCTTGTTGCCCATAACCCATAGTCACGAAGCCCAGAAGACAGGGTGAAGGTGGCAGGTGCAGGGGATCTTGCGCCTCTGCCACCTCTGGGCTGTGGGAACCTGAGTGAAGCAGTGCCTGCGTCAGGGCTGGTCCTGATTGTGCAGACAGGGCTGGCACTTGCATGGCTGTGAGAGGGGATGCTTCCCGAAATGTCGCTGCAGCCCAGGCCTGGTCCTGCTCAATTTGCTCATCTTGGGATAGAAATGACTTCCAAGTCTCCTTTCAGTGCAAATGTTTTTAATTCTGTGACTCTGTGGTCCAGGAGCTGAGGTATCCATCACGAACTTTCTAGGGAAGTTCTGAGGATCCTAGCTACTCTCCTAGGATACTTCCCTCATCCTTCATGCCTGGCTCAAATGGCACTGTTTTTAGAGTGATGACTTTCTGGACTCCTTTAAGCAGGGATAGGCTGTCTTCCTCATAATACCTTATAGGCGGGTAGACAGATACTTATTGATTTATAAATGTAATCACACTGTAATAATTGTGTTTATTTATTGGTACTGGGGGTGGAGATAACCCCCCAGCCCTTTCTATTTTTGAAATTGGGTCTTGCTAAGTTGCTGAGGGTCTTGATAAATTGCTGAGGCTGGCCTTGAACTTGCGATTCTCCTGTCTTAGTCTCCCAAGTATGAGGATTACAGGTGTGTGCCACCTTGCCTGGTTTCCCCAGGTCTTAATCCTGGCTTCTCTATTAGTTAGCTGAGCGACCCTGAGCAAGTGACTTAATCTCTCTGTGCTTCAGTTTCCTTATTTGAAAACTGGAGTTAATAGAATCCACTTCATAGTGTCGTCGTGAGGATTAAAAGAGCTAATACACATAAAGCCGCTGAAACAACGCCTAGCGCATGATTAGCATTAACTAGTGCAATAAGCACAAACATTTATTAATAAAAAGCAAAGGGAGTCCATGGAACTGAAGGCAAGCACCAGAAGAAGAGGATGTCCCTGAAGAAGCTTTGGGAGATAAGGAGGAAGCTTCTGGGTGAACAAACGAAGCTTTTCCACAAGGAATATGCAGATCTGTGGAAGAAAGAGCAACTGTCTGCTTCCCTCTGCTGCTTCCCTCTGCTCTGTGGAACCCGAGTCTGCATTTGTTCAGCAGAAGCAGGAGCACCAACCGTGCGAGTCCAGTGTCCAGAGGTGCAGCAACTTGCTGGGCTCCCAGTTCTTCAGGGGCACGTTTGTTGGGCAAACCTCCCTTTCCCTGCTCCCCAACCTCCTCAGCTTCCTCTCTTCCTCTGACCCTCCAGGCTGAGCCCCTACTGTAGAGCCCGCTGCTCGCACCTCAGCTCTTCACCCATGCAGTGTTCTTCCGCAAATCCTCCTGACCTTCGGTATATTCAGGTGGCAGGTCCCCTGGGAAGCCTTCCCTCCAGCTGTGGGCTAGGTGATGCCCCTAACTAATCAGTGCCCCTACAGTACTGGGCCCTTCCCCGCTCCCCATGGATGCTATAACAAAATACCATAGACTGGTTAGCTTAAACAACAGAAGTTGATTGCCTCACGGTTCTGGAGTCTGGAAGTCCAAAGTCAAGGTGCCAGCAAGGTTAATTTCTGATGAGGCCTCCCTGCCTGGCTTGTAGATGGCTGACTTCTTTCTGTAGCTTCATGTGGCCTTGTGTCTGCACAGGCAGGTGGAGAGGGAGAGAGAGCAAACGAGCATGCAGTCTGGTGTTTCTTTCAATTCGTATAAGGACACCAGTGAGCCCCACCCTGAGACCCTCATTTAACTTTACCTCCTTAAAAGTCCTGGGATTACAGGTGTGTGCCATGGTGCCTGGCCCTATTCTGTCATTTCTACAGTACCTGCTCATAGCAAGGGCTCAATAAATACTTATTGAGGGGGTGAGTGAATGAATAAATCAATTACTTGTGACAATAGTAAGGGTTTTAGAAACATGGTTACTAGATATGATCTAGCTTAGGTTCCTCATTTTGCAGAAGGGGAAACTGAGGCACAAGGATTCTTGCTGGTTAGTGGCAGGATGAGGGATGGAAGTCAGAATCTCTGTTCTCCCTGCTACTCTGAGTTCAGTGCTCTTTTCACTGGGAACAAGAGTTGTCAGAGAGCTGTATAAAACTGATGGTTCTTTAAAAATCTGTGCCCAGAGTTCTCTTGTAAAGAAAACATTTTTGATATTTCATCAGCAAGCAAAAATCCTTTTTGCTTTAAGTCTTGACACACTGGGAGATTTCCTCTTGTTCTAGTAATCTGTTAAGGCGCCTGATATCTTTCTGCTTTCTCCTCTGTCTGGGCAGGGCTGGGCTGAGCTGGGGCGGGGACAGCTGCACACAGTTCTGATTCCAAGCTGACAACCCAGGTGTGTGGGCCTTCGGATTCCAGCTTCTCTGCTAATGGGTTTTGTTAACTGTTAGTCATTTGCTTATGCAAATCTACCTCTTTCTGCATCAAAAGGAACCCAATTATAAAGTGAAGTTTCACAATTAAACCACTTAGTGAAGGACATTAAGCAACCAGAAGGAATGGATTTGTAAAATTTTCGGCCATAATTACCAAATGTCTCTGAAATGTGACCAAGTCCCAGGTTTTTCTTTAAACAAATACGCACACTTGCACATTTTCACATGCACACTGCACAGACACAAGCACGTGTTTCCACACACCTGGTTTCCATCTTCTCACTGTGGGACTTGTTCTTGCTCCTTTTCTGGGTCTGAAATTTTCCCCAAATAGAGGAAATTCCACCAGCCATCAGATCATGTCTGCACAGTTCTTGGAAACCTTCCAAAAGAAATGGCCACTGGGCTGAGGAAGCTGGGGTAGGCAGGAAAACAGAAGGTGTAATGGTTTTAATAAAGTCTCCTTGCCACCTCGGTGATTGATTGATATATTTTGGCATTTGCTTCCCTGCGCTGCTGTAATCGATAGCAGTTATAGAGCAAGGAGCAGGAAAGGGTGGGGCTGTGGGATGGGGCAGTATCGATTGGACTTTACAGGAAAGAGCCTTGCCTGGAGATTGCAGTGCTGTGGCCACTGGAAGCAGGACCTTGCTGTCCCTTGGAAAGGCTGCCTTTCCTCGTGCCCCTCCCCCACCCTGCCAGGCATCAGGGCACCCGGCCAGAAGCTTGGAGAAGGGTGAGGACCAGATGGACCTCCATCTGAAAAGGAGCCTTTCTGGTGTTGGAGGGGTCAGAGTCATTGTCACTTCTCTGACTGCACTCCTAATGAGAGAGGAGAAGCCAGCCTCTCAGGCTGCTGTGGGAACGGGTAGGAAGGGTCTTTAAGGATGAGAGGCTGGTGGGACTTACGGGTTCCAGGCTACATCTATGTCCAGGAATGAACCCATCTCACTCGGTAGCTTGCTGCTGCTCCACTCTAATGTAGAGATGACTTTGGCGTAGACTCTGGAGCCAGATTGCCTGGGTTCAAAGCCCTGCCCTGCTACATAATGTGTGACCTTGGACAAATTCATCAACTTCTCTCTGTACCTTGATTGCACCATCAGTAAAATGGAGATGACAACTGAGCCTGTTTCCTAGGGTTGCGATATGATAGTTATGAGTTCCTATGATAGCCATGAGAGTTCGCTGATGTAAAGAACTTGCTAGGGCCAGGCGTGGTGGCACATGCTTGTAATCCCAGTACTTGGGAGGCTGAGACTGGAGGATCCAGGTTCGAGGCCAGCCTCAGCTACTTAGTGAGGTCCTCCGCAACTTAGAAAGAAGACCCTGTTTCAAACTAAAGAATAAAAAATGGGGCTGCGGGTGTAGCTTGGAGGTAGTACCGCAAAAAAAAAAAAAAAAAAAAAAAAACAAACTTGTAGGGCGCAGTGGCACATGCCTATAATCCCAGATCTTGGGAGCCTGAGACAGGAAGATCCCAGGTTCAAGGCTAGGCTCAGCAAATTAGAGACCCTCAGCAACTTACAAAATAAAAAAATAAAAAGGGGTGTAGCTTGGAGGTAGAATACTCTCTGGGTTCAATCCCCAGAGCCCCCCACCCCCCAAAAAAACCAGAATGGCCCTGGCATATGGAATGCTGTGTGCCTTTTGCTATTGTCTGACAGTGGTGGACAGCTGAGCTGGCCTCCATGACATTTCAGCTGGACACTTAAAGGCATATGTTTCTCTAAGCAGGATCATCCCAGCCTGTTCTTCCAGTGATGAGAGCACGGGGCTCAGGACCCAGCGTCTGCTGAATAATTCTCTTAGTGTATCAGCCTATTAGCTACATGCTTTTAGATTAATTTTTTTTTCTTCCTGAAAGCTTTAAAAAATCAACACCTGGTCCAGCTATAGGGTGGGATGAATGGCGGTCAGTGCCCACTCAGTGCAACCAAGATGAGTATTCATTCATTAAACGAGCACCAAACAGCTCCTACTGAAGTTCAAGACATTTTCAGCTGATGTGATGATTTCCGGTGATTGCTTCTCTGTAATATCACAAGAAGGAGCTTTGTACAACTGGGGGTCCCCTGCATCTAGACTAATGTGCTCAACAGAGAAAGACTTGTTTAAAGATGAATTTGCCACTTGACATTTTTGTTGAGGACTAATTTTTAAAAATAGAGCTTTTTTTTGGTCTTTTATTGAAATGGGTGAATTTTTAGTTTCTAGAAATTCATTTACTACGGGAAGTGAGTTGGGAGCTTATTTTCTCCCAAACCATAGACCTGGATATTGTGACTAATAGAAACTGGCAGATTGGCAGGCAAGAACTAAGGACCAGGCCTGACGTCCCTGCCAGACTCCTGAGAAGCCAGAGCCAGAAGAAACCCTAGTGATTGTCTAGTTCATCCTCTTCACTTAAAAAAGTAATCATTATTTTAATTGTAACACAAATTTATGGGGTCTGGTGTGATAACTTGATACATGTGTACAGTGTGTAATGATAAAATCAGGGTAATAAGCATTCCCTTCTCCTTAAACACTTTAAGGAGCTTTGATTAACACGTAATCGTTGTACATATTTATAAGGTACAGCATGATATTTCAATATACGTACACAATACGTACTGATCAAATCAGGGCCATTAACATTTCCCTTCCCTTCCCATTGCTTTGTGTTCGGAGTCTTCCGATTCCTCCCTCGTTCACAGATGTACAATAGGTTATTGTGAACCAGAGTCCCCGTGGTGCGGTAGAACACTAGACTTATTCCTTTTGTGTCTGTGCTTTGGTATCAGTTGCGCTAACCTTGGGAGTTAGAGGGGTCACAGATTGGTTGGAGAGATGGTTTATTTACAGCTAAAACAAGGGATGATGGATTGTTTGCTAGATGTAGACACAGAAGATTCATAGTAGGCCAAAAGAGGGAACAATAACTCTCTGCAGAGGAGAAATCCAGAAAGGCTTTCTAAAAGAGGTGATGTTTTAGAAGCATTAAGAGGTTGAAGGGAAGTTCACCACGTGAGGGGATTAGGCCATGTGTTTACTCCAGCATCCTAACTAGAGAGGTCAGCAGGCACAGACACACAAAGTATCATGCTGTATTTGAGAATTGCCTCTAATGCCCACGCTGTGAACCAGGCGAAGGTTTCTTAATCTTTGAATCTTAAGGACTACCAGTTCCTGGGTCAGGTCCCCCAGAGGTGTCTGTGAACACTCAAATCAAGGAGCGCTGTTCAGTTTGGCCATAACTTTTGCCCCAACCCATCATCTGATCTCACACCTTGAAAAGCTAAGCCAGGCCAGGCGTGGTGGCGCATGCTTATAATCCCAGTACTCGGGAGGCTGAGGCATGACGTAGTGAAATGAGTGAGACTCATCAACCTAGCAAGACCCTGTTTCAAAATGAAAAATAAAATAGGGCTGGGGGTGTAGCTCGGAGGTAGAATGCCCCTGGGTTCCATCCTCAGTACCACACACACACAAAAAGCTTAATTTTTATTTAAGTGAAAGAATACATATACAAAGCTTGGGAATTAGCAGTTGCCTTTCCTCATCCTCCACACTCCCAAGTCTCCTTCCCCAAGGCCGTTAGCATCAACTCTTACAGCTCATTTCTCTTTTGTATACATTAATGCACTTGTATTATTACCTGATTTATTTATAATTTAAAAGATTATCTATGGACTTTCTGCCATGGGAGATGAGAATTTAGTTCTCCTACATTGTTCTTCTCCAACTCCATCTGTGTCCTTCCTCAGTTCTCTCCAACATAAACTTTTTTGTTTACTCCATATTGGGTGTTTATATGCTAATGACTAAGCAAATATTACTCATTACTTTGTTCTTCCTGGAGTTAATTATTGCCTTCTTTTTTATTGATTTAGCTTCCAAATGTACTTATAGGTTTATTTTGTTTATTTCAAATGGCCAAACAATTGTGTCTGTGTGTGTGTGTGTGTGTGTGTGATACTGAAGATTGAGCCTAGAGGCATTTTACCTTCGAACTACACCCCCAGCCCTATTTTATTTTTATTTTGAAACAGGGTCTTGCTAGGTTGATGAGAGTCTTACTGCATGCTGAGGCTGTCCTCCAACCTGCAATCCTCCTGTCTCAACCTCCCAAGTACTCGGATGACAGGTGTGTGTCACCACGCCCAGCATAGCCTAACAATTCTGCTACATACTTGCCAATACTATTTTCCATATATTCAAGCTTATAATTTTCTATTATAGTTACTCCTCCAAGAACTTTGTTTTCTCCTTCCATACATATTGGCTGCTTTACAGGAACACTAACTGTCATCCAGAGACTTCAGTTTACTCTCATTTTGAATATTTCCTTTATTGCCTTCCTGTCTTGGAACCCCTGTTTCCTGAGTTACATGTATTCCATGTTGGGCCACCATCTAACTTTACTAAGCTCCATCCTCTAATAACTGTTTGAGGGGTGCTGAGATGTTTTCTTAAGTTATTAAATATTTGCAAATATCTTTATGCTATGGTGATATGTTACTGATAGTTTATTTGGGTATAGAATTTCAGTTTAAAAGACATTTTCTTTCAGAATTGAGAAGGCATTTCTCTACTCTTTTAACATCTGATGTTGCTTTTTTAAAAGTTTGATTTTTTTTTTTTTTGGTACTAGGGATTGAACCCAGGGGCATTCTACTTCCGAGCTACACCCCCAGTTCTATTTTTTATTCTTTATTTTGAAACAGGGTCTCACTAAGTTGTGGAGGGTCTCATTAAGTAGCTGAGGCTGGTCGTGAACCTGGATCCTCCGGTCTCAGCCTCCCAAATGCTGGGATTACAAGCGTGCGCCACCATGCCCGGCTGTTGTTTTTAATTCTTGCTTATTTTACCCTTATTTTCTTCTTTCAAAGTCCTAGAAATTTCTTATCCCTTGTGTTCTAAAATGTTATGATAATGATGGTGGTGGGCATTGATATTAATCTTATTTATTCTTTTCTTTGGCAGGGGTACTACTGATTGAACCCAGGGGCTTTCTACCTTTGAACTATACTCCCAGCTCTATTTTATTTTTTATTTTGAAACAGGGTCTCGCTGAGTTGCTGAGGTTTTGCTAAGCTGTTGAGGCTGGCCACAAACCTGTGATCCTCCTGTCTCAGCCTCCCAAGTACTGGGGTGACAGATGTACACCACCACACCCAGCTTGCTTGTTTGAGGCTTTTGAAAAATATCTGGCTGTTTATTCTTATCTAAGACAGGCAGAGAAATTTGATTTGGGGGAATCTTAGTATGTGTTTGGCTGGCATCTGTTGACTGAGGGACTTCACTCAGGCCTATCCATGGCAAGCCAACCTTCCTGAAGGCAGCCGGAGGCACCTCTGAGGGTCTCCCTTCTCTCCTCTACTGGCTGGGGTTGATGATGTTGGGAGAGTCACTAGCAAGGCTAGAGAAAAGATTGAAGTTACACGATTCAGCATGCAGACCTCTCCCTAAGACATTACCCTTTTCACCATACTTGGAGTCCCCAAGTACCATATTGCTCTTATTCAATTTCCTTGAAGAAAAAAGAAACCTTTGTTTCCTGGGGCACAGAGAAGACTGACCTCCCAGCTGTGCAGGGTGGGAGCCTGTGCGGGCGCTCTCCCATAACGAGATTTTCCACCGGTGTCCCTCATCCAGCCAGTCCACGGCTCCAGGGTGGCAATTCCAGGCACTCCAGGGTGCTCAGAAGGCTCAGCTCTCAGGGTTCTATGGAGTGGCTGGGCCACCACAGCTCTTGGCTTGTGACTTCTCTCTGCCGGGTCAGTTACCACTCTTCCCTCTTCATTCTTTCAGAAAAAAATGATCATGGGACTCTCTAGTCCCCTGTGTTCCTTTCCTGTTCTTGCTTTCCTCGATGAATACTTTAGCAGTTTCTGACGATTGGGCTGCGGATTCACAGGGTGATGGCCTTAAAGCCAGAGAAGAAGGTAGGCAGGTGACAGGGTGCATCCGGGGCTTCACAACACTCCGGACACTCCTCAGTTTCTTTATAGGTTCCTCTTCTTCAGGTTTTTCTTTGAATACTAGTGTACCTTAGCCTTCTGCCCCATGGGGATTCTTACTGTTCCTTTGATATAGCTGAAGAATGGCGGCAGATCACCCAGCACGGTGGCCCATACCTGTAATTCCAGTACTTGGGAGGCTGAGACAGGAGGATTGCAGGTTCAAGGCCAGCCTTGGCAACTTAGTCAGACCCTGTTTCAAAACAAAAAAAAAACATAGCCAGGCATGGTGGCACACACTTGTAATCCCAGTACTTGGGAGGCTGAGACTGAAGGACTCCAGGTTCATGTAGCCAGCCTCAGCTACTTAGTGAGGCCTTCAGCCACTTAGTGAGACCCTGTTTCACAGTAAAGAATAAAAAATAGGGCTCAGGGTATAGCTCAGAGGTAGAACACCCCTGGGTTCAATCCCCAGTACCAAAATAAATAAATAAATAAATAAATATAAAATAAAAATAATTTCTTCCCTTGAAGGCACCCATAGTCTAGGGAGGGGAGAAATGCAAATAAACTAATCAATGGCAGGGATTTGTTGTGGGCGCTTACAGTGACCCGGGAACCTGTGAGAAGGGGTAATTTCCGAGCCGGCCTCCCAGCCTCTCCACTGTACTTGGAGTGCCTCTAGAGCCAGGTCACGTGATGGTGCTCCACTCAGTTCTGTCAGGGCAGCCACCCAGGCACTGCTCGATAAATGTTTGCAAAAACGCAATGGTAACGATTTGCTTTTCCTGATCACAGCTCACTGGCTAACACCTGCCCGGACTGTTTCCTCTTTCTGTCCCCCAGCTGTTCCTGCCTCAGAGAAGGGACGATTATGATTTATCAGCCATCTGGGGTGAGAATCTTCCCTCCTCACTAGGGGCTAATGTTGCCAAACACTCTTACAGTTGGGACACAAGTGTCCCCGCCCCTCTTGCATTGTATAAATGGCGCCCCAGAGATAAGGCGTATCTGGGCCCAACTGTGAGAGCAGCCTCTCTCTGAGCACCTCCACTGGCTTACCCACCCTTTTCATATGAGTCTGTCTCTCAAGAATCAAATATTCTCTCTCGCCGGCCCTGACTTGAAATGGAACAACTTGGCCCAGAGACAGTTTTATGGTCCCTCGACTTCCATTCCTCTTGTTGAGTTGCCACGCGGGTGAGAGCCCGGCCCGGCTCTGATTTATACAGTTCTCCCAGGCCCCTGTTGGATTTGGAGTCTGGAACAATAAGACAGGGCTATCCATCACCCCTCCGCTCAGATCCCCCTGGACTCGTTGGGAGGAAGGAGGGTGGGTGGCAGGAAGGATGGCCTCCAGGGTGCTGCATTTATCACTCTGTGGAGTGCACAGGGCAGGGATGGGATGGAAGGAGGATTTTTATCTTGCCCTTAGCCTACCCTGTGGCATGGGGGACAGAGCCTAGGACGGGGGCGAAAGCACTCCTGGGGGTGGGGCAGGAAGGGAATTAGAGCCTGACTCAGGGTCTCTGCTGGCCTCTGCTCCAGCTCACAACACCGCTGCACTGTCCAAGCATGCTAACCATCCTGCTTGTACATCATGGTGCCCAGCGTCCAGCACACAGCCTGGCACTTGGTAGGCGTGCTTCCTTACCTGACCTCAGTGTAAAGACCGTTCCGAGAGGTCCTTAGACACAGAGGCGCCCTGCATCTGTGACAGCCTGAGGGTGTATTGGTGTGACAGTGTGTGTGTCCTCCAAGCCCACTGGGGATGTGTGTGTGCCTGTGTGTTCACAGCTACACTTGTGTCCACAGGTGTCTACAGAAGTCAGAGCTTCCTGAGAGCTGGGTACAGTGGGCATGCCTATAATCCCAGTATGTGGAAGGCTGAGACAGGAGGATCATGGGTTTGAGGCCAGCCTCAGCAACTTAATGACACTCTGTTTCAAAATAAAAAAATAAAACAGGGTTGGGAGTATAGCTCAGAAGTAGAATGCCCCTGGGTTCAATTCCTAGTACCACAAAAAAGAAACAGAACTTCCTGAGAAGCAGTTTTCTTATATTCCCTAGTGGGTAACCCAAGTGAAAGCATGCCTTTGGTCTCTGTGAACACTTAATTATCTAGGCCTAGGCCGGCAGAAGTGCCATCTTGCCGGGAGGCCAGGGAATGGGGTTACTTCTAGAAGCACCTGAGCTCCCTGACCCCTGCTTATCCAAAGCAGAGAGGGGGGCTATTATGTGGTTATTATCTGTAAATAACTTGAAATTATTGTTCCTTCCAGGAACCCTCACTTTCAGACTTGAGGAGTGCAGTCCAGGAAACAAACCGTGGCGAGGATGGGCCTCAAGTCTCTCTCTGGGCAGAGGAGACGGCGGCAGCTTCCTGGATACTCCAGCAGTACAGAGACCCTGCCCAGGGAGGGTGTTTTAGATATCAGAAAATTAGAAGCTTTGTTCAAAGCCAGGAAAAGAAAACCAAACCTCCAATCTAGGAACTGAAGGAAGAGAATTCCAGGCCTCCGGTGTGGTTGCGGCTTTGTTGTGTCTTTTTCTTTTAGTGCTGCTGAAGCAGTAACATGTAATGACCCAAGCACCCGTCACCGTGCTGCTGCCTGCCGCCTCCAGCGGGAAGCTGGCTGACCCCAGGAGAAGCCAAGGGTGGCTAATGAGTCATTAAGAGTCTTTATCAAATTAGGATTATAATCCATCTCAACATGCAGAGGAAAATGCTTCAAATTATCTACTCTCTTAATTGCAACTCAAAGATTTGGCAGGAAATTACCATGAGAGATAATGTCTGGAAATTGACGGATTGTGCTGATGTGTGTCTAAACTTCCATAACCATGAATCTGGAGAATTCATCCACATACCCGTGAGTGTATGCTTACACTAGAACACACAAACAGCCCTGAAATAAATACCGGTCTAGGATACTACCCAGGCAGACAGACAGATGGACCCCACACACACACCCTTATGCCTGTGCACAATAGGTCAAGTCATTAGCATTTATTAGTCAATTCAAATAGACTGAGATTGTTACCAAATGCCAAGAGACTGGGAAGGAGAAGGTAAGGTATAAAGAAATGCTTAGTCCCTTGCCTTTATGAAGTTCAAAAGCAGCTTAGGAAGCTAATGCATACAGATTGGGAGTTTTCAAATTTGTACAAAGCAACAGACAGGCACACACTGCTACGGTGGAAATGTGAGCGCATAAGCTGAGGGTGCAGGCTATGGGCGTCCTGGGTTAATAGTTTCTACAGTGGGCAGGTTTCCATTTGGGTGTGGACATCGCCACTGTGTGAGCTGATAGTAGCCAATGGGGATGAAGCAGAAAAAGCCATGCTAATCTGTCAAGAGGACTGTGCAGGCGAGCATGACACAACATGTTCACAAAATTTCCCGGATGGGCAGGGCTGGAAGATAAACCCTGGTTTGGGCCAAAGATCCAAGATAACTCTTCCCTGCCTGTTGGATAAGGAGAGACTTCAAGTTTACCCTTTCTAGCCCTTCTGGCTGGGCCTCAGTTTCTCTGCTATAAAGTGTGAGTGGAATCTGAAGACAGAGTTTGGACTTTCCACATCTCTCTTAGCCTGAAAACTGCTAAGACCTCTGTGAGTTCAGGAATTGTGATTTATTCACCTCTATAGCCCCGGGGCTTGGCACATGCCTGGCCAGCCTCCATGCTGAATGGGAACCAATGAGCTGGTGGGCTTCTTAGAGGCCATCAGAGTATGTGACTGAATGAATGAATCAGTGAATGAATGAATGAATGAGAGGGAGAGGGAACAGGACAACGAGGTGATGCAGAATAGTTTGGAGTGTGGTTTTGGAGGCCGCCTGCCGAGTTCACAGTTGGTGACAAGTTCCTCCACTTCCCTAACTCTCACAGAGGTGTTGTGGAGACAGGCTGACAGCACTCATTAGGCCCTTAGCACAGTCTGGCACTGAGAAGTAATTGACAGGTATTAGCTGTTATTATTGCTGCTGCTGTTTTGTTTCTCCTTGCAAAGCAAACCATGTCCCGATATTGGGTAAACTGTGGGGACTCTGTTTCCTGTTGTGGTTACTCTTTATCACCCTTCCCTTACAACGAGGAGACAGGGACCAACTCCCGTGCGGAAGGCAGCTCTGCCCCTTCGTAGGGTGTTGGTGGGTTCTGGGGCCTGGCTGCTCTAGGTCTGGCCGCCAGGACGAGGCTGGGAGCCAGCTGTGGGAAATCCTCAGCTCAGGAGGGCTTAGAGACGGGATGCCACATCAAAGGCGATCATCGTGGACAGGGCTTCTCCCTGGGGACAGGGAGGCAAGAGTCCACTGATGAGCTGGATGCAGGGAGGCTCTGCAAAGGGGGGGGTGACAAGGGCGGGAACAGTGGGGTAAGGCCAGAAAGACGGATGGTGACAGCAGGGGTGACTGGTGACAGTGAGGAGGGGATGGGAGACCGGGGGTTCAGAGGCTCCTTCAGGACAGTTTGGAGAGAAGGTCTTTGTTTTGGAGGGAGTGAAGGTTTCAGATCTGCATGTAACCCTGGGCAGGGCTGGGTGGGAGTTCGTCCAACTTCTGCAGTGTGAGGGAGGCGCTGAGTGCCCTGATCATCTCTCCTCGATCCTTCTCCCTGGGCAGTGTAAGGCTGGGGCAGCAGACGGCATGGAAGAGCTGGTGAGCCAGAGGGACACATGACAATGATAAAGGATTCAGCATCCAAATGTAGCTGACACAAGCTGGGCGTGGTGGCGCATGCTTGTAATCCCAGCATTCGGGAGGCTGAGACCAGAGGATCTGGGTTCTCGGCCAGCCTCAGCTACCTAGTGAGGCACTCTGCAACTTAGTGAGAACTTGTTTCAAAATAAAGAATAAGAAATAGGACTGGGGTATAGCTCGGAGGTAGAATGCCCCTGAGTTCAATCCCCAGTACCCAAAAAAAAAAAAAAAAAAAAAATGTAGCTGACACGGAACACAAAAGGAGACCTGAAGAGGGGCTTCAGTGAAAATAGGATGTATGTCACATCATAATTTTTTAATTTCTAATAGCAACACTGAAAAAGCAAAAGAAACAGATGAAAGTATTTTAATGACTATTTCATTTTGTATATCTAAAATATTACCATTTCAATATCTAATGCATATAAAATAATAATTTTTTTTCAGTGCTGAAGATTGCTAGGCAAGCACTCCACCACTGAACTATACCTTAAGCTTTGAACAATTCTTTCTCATCTATACTGGGGATTGAACTCAGGGCCTTGTGCATGTAAAGCAAGCACTCTACCACTGAGCTGTATCCCCAAGTCTTTTTCCTTAATTTTATTTTTGAGACAGGGTCTCACTAAGTTGCCCAGGTTAGCCGCAAACTTGCCATTCTCCTACCTCAGCCTCCTGAGTAGCTGGCATTACAGGTGCACTCCCAGCTCCTAAAATAATTTGTTTGGTTGTTTTGATTTTTTTTTCTTTTCTTTTCTTTTTTTTTTTTTTTTGGTGGTACTGGGGATTGAGCTCAGGGACATTCTACCTCCGAGCTATACCCCCAGGCCTATTTTTTATTCTTTATTTTGAAACAAGTTCTCACTAAGTTGCAGAGTGCCTCACTAGGTAGCTGAGGCTGGCCGAGAACCTGGATCTTTCGGTCTCAGCCTCCCAAATGCTGGGATTACAAGTGTGTGCCACCACGCCCAGCTTGTTTTGATTTTTTTTTTTTTTTTTTTTTTGGTACTGGGGATTGAACTCAGTGGTGTTCTACCACTGAGCTACACCCTTAGTCCTATTTATTTATTTATTTATTTGTACTGAGGATTGAACCTAGGGGCATTCTACCTCTAAGCAACACTGCCCAGCCCAATTTTATTTTTTATTTTGAAACAAAGGTCTTTCTAAATTGGTCAGGCTGGCCTTGAACCTGTGATTCTCCTGTCTCAGCCTCCCAAATACTAAGATTACAGGCATCTGCCACCACACTGGGCTCTTTTTACTTCTTATTTATTTATTTTTGGTACTGGGGATTGAACTTCTGAGCTACACCCCCAGCCAGCTCTATTTTATTTTTCATTTTCAAACAGTGTCTTGCTAGGGTGCTAAGAGTCTTGCTTAGTTGCTGTGGCTGTCTTTGAACCTGTGATCTTTCTGTTTCTGCCTCCCAAGTACTTGGATTACAAGCATGCACCGCAATGCCTGGCTAGCCTTTTTTATTTTCTATTTTCAGGATCTAGCTAAGGCTGGTGTTGGATTTGTGATCTTCTTGCCTCAGTCTCCAGAGTAGTGGGATTGCAGGAGTTGCCACTGTGTCCAGCTCTCCTAAAATAATTATTAATGAAATGTTTTACATTCATTTTTGTATACTAAGTCTTCTAAAACCCATTCTGCATATTACACATATTTCATTGAGATGGGTTGCCAGTGGCTTCTTCAATGGGCAGCACAGGTCTATGTCTTTCTTTCTCAAATGTTTGTGGCCAAATGCTTGGGATCCCAATTCCTAGAAGTGACTCTTTTTGGAAATCATTATAGCATTTTCTCTTCTCTCCTTAAATAAAGTCAAAATATTTTCTCTCCCAAACTCTCTCCTTCTCAGAATTTTCAATTTGGCATTGCTACTTCTCGCCCCTCGCCAAGACCTGGAAAGAAATTGGGAATCACTCAAAAGCAACCCCCTTTTTCTTTGGCCTCCCAAAGGGCCTCTCACCTGAGGTTGGTAAGGCTCCCATTTGAGAGCCTGGTGTGTGTGTGTGTGTGTGTGTGTGTGTGTGTGTGTGTGGTGTGTGTGTGTGTGTGTGTGTGTAGGTGGGGGCTGGGAGGAGGTAGCACTGGAAGAGACTCCCTTGAAGTGCAGCAGCACCACAAGGAAGATGGGGATTTTTTTTAAAGGCGTTGGGGATTCTATCGCACCTATATTAAAGGAGCTGGTTCAAGATGTGACCCAATTAATTGCCTATCTTGTACCCAGAGGACAAACTTCATCTCCCTGCTCCAGAGGTGGGAGTGGGATGGGAGAGCAAACTGGCTTTGCCAGGGTCAAAAGAAAGAAAGAAGAGATGGGCAAGGGGCCTAGGCACGTTGGCTTCCAGCTCAGCAGGATTCTACAGCTCCACCTTTCAGAAGATTTCTAATACTCAAGTGTTTACATGGTACAGACTCAGTCTCCCCCTCCCTCAGTTCTCCAAGGGCTGTGCCTTTAGGTTATTTCATCAGTAACTGGCCTGGCTCCCTAGCTCCACAGTCCCACCTGGGGCCAGGGACAGGAAGGAGGCCTCAGGTAGAGAGCAAGCAGCCCCCTTCCTCCTAGTCCTAGCTCCCAGCATCCGTGTTGCACCCTCAGGGCCTGTCACAGCACTCTCAGTAAACAGTCTCTCCCTTCCTCAGGCCAATTAAATACGCACTATAATAAAGGCACAGGCAAAGTGCTGCGGCAGCCCTGGTGCAGGGCTATTAAACCTAATGACTGCCACTTATTGAAGCACATCCCATGTGCCAGGGACTGTGCTAAGCTCTTTACATTCTTGACTGTATTGAATCCCCGTGGTCTCATGAGTTGGGTTCTATTATCATCTTCATTTCACAAATGCAGAAACTGAGACTTAGAGAGCATCAGGAACTTCCCAGATCGCTGGCTATTTCGTGATGTGGTACAGATCTGAGCCAGGTTCTGGGTGACTCTGAAGCTGGCAGGGAATCAAGGATGCTTTGAAAAGATGTGATATTTCAGCTAAGGCTTAAAAGCAGATGGGATTCTGAAAGTGGGGAAGGGGGGACTGAAAACTGAAGCTGGAGGAGCAACTTGAGCAAGTGCACGGCGTGTGCAGGAGCCCACCACCAGGCAAGCCGGCCGTAATGGGCCATCCTAGACGTCCAGCAGTGGTTTCTAAAACACACATCCCCAGGCCTTCACCCAGACCACCTTTGTCTAGGAGTGGGACCTGGAACCCTAAATTATAATGAAGCTCTCCAAGGGATTCTTCTTCTTTTTCTTTTTCTTTTTTTGATACTAGGGATTGAACCCAGGAGCTGAGCTATACCCCAACCCTTTTTTTTTTTTTATGGTTCTGGAGATTGAACTCAGGGGCATTCTACCTCCGAGCTACACTCCTAGTCCTATTTTTTATTCTTTCTTTTGAAATAGGGTCTCACTAAATTGCGGAGTGCCTCACTAGGTAGCTGAGGCTGGCCGAGAACCCAGATCCTCCAGTCTCAGCCTCCCAAATGCTGGGATTACACGCGTGCGCCACCATGCCCAGCTTTACCCCAGCCCTTTTTATTTTTTTATTTTGAGACAGAGTCTCACTAAGTTACTGAGGATCTTGCAAAAATGCTGAGGCTGGCTTCAAACCTGTGATCCTCTTGTATTAGCCCCCCAAGTACTGGGATTACAGGCCTATGCCACCTGGCTGACTTCTCCCCAGGGGATTCTGATGCAGGAAGACCACACGCTGTGAACCACCAGAAGATGAAGCTGGTAGGGGTAGGGAGAAATGCAGGAGAGTGGTGGTGAGATCAGGGCCAGATGAGAATGAATGTGAAGGACAGGCTAGGGAACATGGCATTCAAGACTCGCCTTTCTATTATAAGGCCCGGCAAGCTTTTTGAAAATACATTTTTTTTTTGAGGTACTGGGGATTGAACTCAGGGGTGTTCTACCTCCAAGCTACACCCCAGCCCTATTTTTTATTCTTTATTTTGAAACAGGGTCTCACTAAGTTGAGGAGGAGGGCCTCACTAGGCAGCTGAGGCTGGCCGAGAACGTGGATCTTCCAGTCTTGGCCTCCCAAATGCTGGGATTACAAGTGTGAACCACCATGTCCGGCTTACATTTTTATTTTTAATTGACCTGTAGTGATTGTATGTATTTATGGAGTACAGTATGACATTTCAATATATGTGTACAATGTCTAATGATCAGCTCAGGATGATTGGCACATCCATCACCTCAGATGTATATCACTTCTTTGTGTTGGGGACATTCAAAATCCTCTCTACTAGCTATTTTGAAATATTCAATTAAGCCGGATGAGGTGGCACATGCTTTTAATCCCAGTACTTGGGAGGCTGAGATGGGAGGATCTCAGGTTCATGGTCAGCCTCAGCTACTTAGTGAGGCTCTCTGTGACTTAGTGAGACCCTGTTTCAAAATAAAGAATAAAAAAATAGGGGTGGGGGTGTAAGTCAGAGGTAGAATGCCCCTGGGTTCAATCCCTAGTACCACCAATAAAAAAATCAATTAATTGTTGCCAACCAACCATAGGTATCCTACTGCACTACAAATGGTAGAAGTCACTCCTCCCACCCAACTGCACCCTTGTTCTAATTAAACATTCTCTCTCCATTCTTCCCTCTCCATTGTCCTTCCTAGGATCTGGTAACCACTGTTCTATTCAGTACTTCTTTGACATCAACTTTTTAGTTGCTACATACAGTGAGAACATTTGATGTTTGTCTTCATTTGTGCCTGATTTATTTCACTTAACATGATGACTTCCAGTTCCATCCATGTTGCTATAAATGACACCATCTCATTCTTTTTTTGTGGCTGTGATACAGTAGAACTGAGGTTCTTATATGAGGAGGAAGAGACACCAGAGCCAGCTCCACTGGTGTGCACAGAATAAAGGACACACGAGGACACAGTGCAAGCCAGGAAGAGAGGCCTCACTATAGACCACTGTGAGATTAAGCCCCCCACCCTGTGAGATTTTCGTTATGGCAGCTCAAGAGGACTAATACAGACTAATATGTATTTGAAGACTCCATAAATTGATAGTCATGGTCATGGACCTGCCATCTCCAGAAAGAGTTGGGCATCAAACTGGATTTCAGGTCTCTGAATTTTTATTCATAGGAGGATTCAGTTGGACCATTGGCTGTGCACACCTGCAGCTCAGAAGAGACAGCCTGGGCCAGTGTAGGCTGCTCATCCTGAAGACAACCAAAGTGCAGGCAGAGTGAGAAGAGGGCCCGGAACTAAGCTTAGGAACACCAACGTGTAGGTGCGATGACTAGGATTTATAGGAACGCCTGCTTGGTTATGATGTCCAAGTGTTGATGAGTTATAGGACATGTATGTGCTTTGCCATCCTGGAAGAATGATGAGAAGAAACTGGAGTATCTGTAGAAAATTCTACTCTGTCCCTTCTCTACTTACTGATAGACCCAGGACTCAGGTGTGGAATTTGACATATTGGCAACTTATTTCTTTTTTTTTTTTTTCGGTACTGGGGATTGAACTCAGAGGCATTCTACCTCCGAGCTATACCCCCAGCCCTATTTTTTATTCTTTATTTTGAAACCGAGTCTCACTAAGTTGTGGAGTGCCTCACTAGGTAGCTGAGGCTGGCCTTGAACCTGGATCCTCTGGTCTCAGCCTCCCGGATGCTGGGATTACAAGCGTGTGCCACCACGCCCGGCTTGGCAACTTACTTCTTCATTAATTATTTACTAGCTATGCCTTTGGTTGTACGTGTGTGTGTGTGTGTGTGTGTGTCCATGCTTGTGGTATTGAGGATAGAACCCAAAGACATTCTACCTCTGAGCTACATCCCCAGCCCTATTTTATTTTGAAACAGGATCTCGCTAAGTTGCTGAGGCTGGCCATGAATCTGTGATCCTCCTGTCTCAGCCTCCCAAGTAGTGGGATTATAAGCATGTGCTACCCTGCATGGTGGTTGTTTCTTGTTGTTATTTAATGTTTATCTGTTGATGCTTTGTCTTCCACTATGAGAATAGAAGCAGCTTGAGGACAGGAGGGTCCTCTTAGCCTCTTAGCCTCTCCTCTGCACCCTTAGCACCAGCACATGGCTGAGCTTCCAATGGGTGCAGGACAAATATTTGCTTTGAATGATCATAAAAAGGATGGTTACATTTTTTACATTCATATCCAAAAAGCAGTATTGGGCATTGAACCCAGGGGTTTCCTACCTCTGAGCTGTACTCCCAGCCCTATTATATTTTTTGTTTTGAAATGGGGTCTCTCTAAGTTGCTGAGGGTCTTGCAAAGTTGCCAAAGATGGCCTTGAACCTGTTATCCTCCTGTCTCAGCCTCCTAAGTCCTGGGATTATAGGCGTGTGTCATGGCACCTCACTGGATGGTTACATTTTAGCTAATCATTTTTTAAGCTTTTGCAAACTAAAAAGATAGTTGACGCAAGCTACACTGAGTTAAAATTATGATGTATCTTTTAAAGCACCAAATTGATATTACTAGCAATTGGAGTATTTGAAGACTTCAGAAATTAATAGCTTATGGCCAGGGATCTGCCATCTCAAGAAAGAGCTGGGCTTGGAACTGGATTTCAGAAAAGGAGGGGTGTGGCAAGTGTGATTGGTGATGCACGGCTGCTGCCTGCCTTACTATTTATGGCTCACTGACACCTCTCTGATGGGGTTAAGTATTTACATTCAGCAGAATTCTCCCCCTGACTCTGCAAACTTCAACAGCTCACCAGGAGCCCTGGGAAACCCCTCCCTCCAGAGGTCGTGGGCAGGGCCTACTGGATGTCCCTTCCCCCTCATCTGAAGCAGGCTTCCCCCTGAGACTTTATGGTAGCCTGACCCCCAGCAAATCTGACTGATTCTGAACTACATAAAAAGGGCAAGTGCATTCATTATTATTATATTATTATACAATGTATAATATATAATAGCGATTATGCTGTCAGCAGCCAGAGTCTCTGACCACACATCACAGGCTGGGGTGACATAAATCCGCCCAGCAATGCCTTTAGAAAGTCTGTATGAAGGCAAGAGGATTCAACTCTATCTGTAACAGAGATGAGTGAGGAGTTTCTTTTTTTTTTTTTTTTTGTGGTACTGGGGATTGAACTCAGGGGCATTCTACCTCCAAGCTATACCCCCAGCCCTATTTTTTATTCTTTATTTTGAAACCGAGTCTCACTAAGTTACGGAGGGCCTCACTAGGTAGCTGAGGCTGGCTGCGAACCTGGATCCTCCGGTCTCAGCCTCCCGAATGCTGGGATTACAAGCGTGCACCACCATGCCCGGCTTGAGGAGTTTCTTCTACTGGAACTTTGGAGGGTGGATTTGGAGGTGCTGGAAGGTCTGGACAAATAGTAGCATATCGGCATGCGAGGCAAAGTCTCAGTTGCTTCCTCCTAGCCATAGAATTAATAACTCCTTTTTGCCCATGACTGAGTCGGGGAGGAATGATCCAGAGCCTTGGAATAAACTACACAGGGCAGCTTGCAACTTCTTGGGTTAGATAGATTCTGTACTGGAAGCTTGGCCAGCCTGTCTGGGTTTCTCTTTCTGCTTTCCTGGCTTACACCAGGGTCTTTGTCTGGTTTTACCCAGGCCCCCTGCCTGGTCTGGGGTCAGAGGATCAATGGCTGCCTGCCTGTGGCTGAAATGGCTCCTCTACAGGGGCAGAAGGGTTCTCTTGTCCCTTTATGTAGAGACAGCCATGTATGAGGCTGTGGAAGCTAGCCAGCTAGCATCCCTGTTCGTGGCTCTAGGCCGGCAACGGGAGATTAGTAGGACTGTCGTCTTTGAACTAATGGTCTTCCACTGTGGAAGTCACTTAAGTGAAGAGCCAATTTCCTCCCAGAAGCAGATGAAGCCTCCACCCCCGAGGCAGACCCAGATGGAAACAGCCCCCTGGTGTCTCCCTTTACACTACTGCACCCCAAACCCCAGAACTCACTGTTTCCCAAGGACTTTTAGAACGAAGACAGCAGTGCCTTTCAACAGGCTTGCCTGAGCTCAGAGGGGCGAGTTGCTGACAAAGCCTCCACCCTCTCTTATCTCTCCCCAGCCTCACCCCACTAAGCTGTCTCCCCATCTCTGAGCCCACCGCCCCAGGAAGCCCACAGCAGAAGAAGCTCTTGAGACTAGGAATAACTAACCGGGATTGTCATCTGAGCACCTTTTCTGGGGCCAGGGTAATGAGAATTATTCAAATGCAATCATAAAAATGAGGCCAGGCAGGCAGGAATGGGGGGCGGGGGCCGGTGATGGAGGGAAAGATTTCTTGCCAGGTTGAAGTTACATATTTTCTGGGGAGTTCTTTTGAGGTCCGCAGAAAATTCCGCCTCATTTCGGTCCCCTCAGCTCCAGATGTCTCCGAACTCTGCCCCGGTTGTTCCCTAAGTGGGACGTGGCTCGCGCGGTGCGTCTGGATCCCCAGCCCGCTGCGCTCACGCGGACACTCGCTCGGGTCTGGAGGCTTCTTCCCGGCCGGCCGGGTTCGGCCTCCCCGCCCGCAGCAGCGGGCCGCGCCTGGCGTCTGAGCAGAGCCTCCAGTAGAGGGAGACACTCCAGCGGATCGGAGACTCGCGGCGGCCGGGGCCCGGAGTGGGTGGGGGTGGGGGTGGGGAGACAGGGGGAGTGGGGAGAGGGGAGGTGTGCGGAGGGGGGCTCCGGGGGGCGGGTCCCTGTGCCGCTGACGTCCCGAGCAGTGCTGGGAAGTATAGGCTGTGTTGTCACGCCGGTGTCAGTCTGATGAAGATTGGCATCAGGTAAGCTGTCATTCATTTCCATGTCAGAGACGCTTTTGCAGGCGGCGGCGGCGCGGCGGCGGCGGCTGCTGCTGCGGGCGGCTGCCTCAGAGCGCGTGTGTTTTATTCCAGTCCCCAAGCCAGAGTATTATTCATTGCGACAGGGCAAGGAGGAGAGAGGCAGAGAGGAGGCAGCAGGGAGGAGAGAGAGGGAGGCGGCAGGGAGGAGGGAGGCAGGGAGCAGAGAGGGACGGCGGGAGCGTGCAGAGGAGCTGGGGAGCGCCGGCAGAGCGCCGAGCGGAGCCGCGAGGCCGGGCGAGGAGGCGGCGGAGCCCCGCGGCCCGCCCCGGCCCGGCCCGCGATCCCCGCCGCCGCCTCCCGGGCGCACGCCGCCGCCTGGGCGCCGAGCGGGGCGCGGAGCGGGGCCGCCCGGGCCGAGGTCCTGCCGCGGGCGGGCTGGGAGCTGCGCGCCGGGGCGCCCGGGGAGCCGAGGACAGGGGCGGGCGCGGCGGCTCCGCGGGGCGAGGCTGCAGTCCTCTTCTCCCGGTGCTTTCTCGGCGTCGCCGGCCCGGAGCCGCCTCCGCGAGGCTCGGAGCAGGAGCAGCCCCGGCCCGGGCCGGGCGGCTGGAGAATGGAGCCGCGGCCGCGTCCTGCCGGGCTGGGGAGGCAGGGCGAGTGGAGGTTCGCAGGAGAAGCGGCGGCGAGAGGGCGAGAGCAAGTGGGGTCCGCGAAGCCGGGAGCCGAGGGGCGCGCAGGGACCCGAGCCGGAGGAGGGCGAGAATCCATGGGGCCCCTGGCTTTCCGCGGATTGTTGGGGGTCTTCGGTGAGCGAAGGGAGGAATAGGGGCCCCTGGCGAAGCTTGGGAATCAGGAGAGCCCCCGGCCGGGGAACGAGGGGATGAATTCGTAAAAGGGGGGAGGGAAGCCCCGGAGAACAGAAAGCCGAGGGGGTGGGGCAGGGTCCCGAGTCTGCCGCGCAAAGTTTGTGCTTCTTTGGGGTAGGCGAAGGGGCTCTCTCCCGGTCCCCAAACCCGAAAAAGGAACGAGCGCAGCGGGCCGCCCTTTCTGCGGGCTCTTCAACCGAGAGCCCCGTCCCCGCGTGGTGGGGAGACCCGGGTTGGGAATGGGAGGGGGCTGTGGACCGGCCGTGAATGAGGGCTGGGCTTTAGGGCAGGCTAGAGTTTGGGTTGTAGGATCCGGGCTGCTTTCAGAATGAGCACTGAAGGGCCGCCGAGCAGTTCTCGCGCCGGCCAGAGCGGAGGGCTGGAGGTAGGAGTTGGGGGCCCGGGGTTAGATCTGAGGTTGGAATTGGAGGGTCGGGTGACGTTTTTAGGACCCAGACACAGTACACGACTCTTTATTGGGGTCCGGACCCCTGGAATTTGAGGAGGATCCTGAAGGTCCGCGGGTGGAAAAGCGTTTAGGTAGGCGACTAAAGTAGTTGATCTGAGCCCTGGCAGGCGAGCCCCGAAGGTCCGCCGCCTCTCCCCGAGCGCGGATCTGGACTGGAAGAGGATTTGCGGCGCACAGGACCTGGTCCTAGGAGAGCGATTCCGGGCAGCGGACAAATCTAGGAACATTTGCAGGGCACAGAGCGGATCCAAGGATCACTCAGCGGGCTCCAGCCTCTCGGAGTCTGCCGGCGCTGCGCGGCGGGGCGGGTGCTGGTGGCCCGCGGGTGCTGCAGCCTGCGGTGGTGGCGGTGGCGGAGGGGAGGCGGCGGGAGAGGGGTGACAGTTTGGGTCAGAGGAGTCGCGGCCGCGGCAGGCTGGGCTCGAACTCGGGGTGCCCGGATCTGAACGGCCGCCTGTTCACCCTGCAGTCTGTGCTTTCCTCGGCCCTGCGGGAAGACTGCGAGCCAGGTTACCCGCGCAAGGTTCCTCCACAGGGAGAGGAGGAAGTTCGGGGTTCCCTACCCTCACCCCACTGGTCTTGGGACTTGTTCAGGGTATGAGCTTTTCGGATTCCAAATGCTTTCCAAACTGGTGGAAGCCAAAACCTTCGTATTTTAGGCAGATTTAAAAGACCCTTCCATATCCAAATCTGAGGAGTGATAGTATTCAAACACGACACGATGTATTACCGAAAGCCCCCCTCCCATGTACCCCGGCTTCCGGAGGACCTTGTGTGGCGGGAGGAGGAGGGTGCTCCTGGGCTCCTGGGCTCCTTCTGGAGCTGCACCCCCTTGGCTCCGGCCTAACTCGAAGGCTTGTGGGGTGGGGACAAGTCCCAATCGGGAAGGGAGCTTATCCTCTGGCCGGGGTGGCGAGGTGGAAGGTTGAGATTTCCTCCTGGCAATCTTAAGCCCTCGAGCCCACGGCGGGGAGACACAAACAGCCCTTAGGGGACACGGGAGCCGCGCGACTCAGGAGCGGCCGCGGCCGCCCGGGGTGCGGCGACCGGCGGCGGCCGAGCTCGGGGGCTGTTGTTTTTCAGGCTTGGAATTCGTGCGCGCGCTCTCTCCCGCCGAGAGCCTAAGCGGGGGAGGGAGCTGTGACCCCACCGAGGTTCCCCGGTCACCGCCTCCCCTTTGTGAGCCGCCCGCCGTAGGCTTGAAAGCCCGGAGAAAGAGGAGCTGCTGGAATAAGGGCCAGAGGGTTACGGGAGGGAGATGGCCCGGCCGCCGGTCACAGTAAAATGCCTTGTGCAAATTGCACTGAAGTGTACCCAACTCGAGACTGGCTGTTTTATGATCCTTTCTGGGAGTTTACTGCTCTGTGCTTTTAAGTCTATAGATTGCTCTAAGTTAATGAAAGTGCTGCTTTCAAAAGAGGCTTTTATTGTGCGGCAGTGACAAATCCAGTACCTCCCCTTTACTCTTCCAAGATGGGCTGGTTAGAAGGGGGGGGGGCTGGAGTTCCACATGAACAGAGCCTGGGGAGGTGGCCATGTGACGATGAGGATCTGTAAGTCAATGTCCAAGTAATTCGGAGAGATGAGTCGACTTCTTTTCTGCTCTAGTTTCATGTGTGCCTTCCTACACTGCCTTCGGGCTTTTCCTCCAGGCTGCCTCCAAAGCTGCCCCCTGTTTCCCCAGCAGCTGCTCCCACACTGCCTTAGGGAGGCCTGACCTTGTCCAATTCAACCCAAGCTGGATGTCAGGATTTCAGCCCTGCTGCCAGTTCAAACTGCAAATAAAATATTTACTTGGGCCCTGGGGGAGGGGCTTTGCCTCACATACAGTTAGATAAATACATTTAAATGCTGGGAACCTTGAGAAGAAACAAGGCTGCCCCCCCCCCCACTTTTTTTGCTTTTTCCTTTTTCAACCTGTTTGGCACAAAAGTGAGACGACAGAGTTTTTGACTAGGTTTTAACATAGAAACTGCAGCGGGGTCCGGGCTGTGGCTTTGACCGCATGTCATAACCATTTAAACTGTGGTTAGTTGTTCAAAGCTCCAAGCTTCTCCAAGCTGGGTTTCATTAACTCTACACCAGTTGCCTGGAAGTTCAGTAGCAATAAATTGTATAAACACATTTGAAGTAAGTTAGTGATGAAATAAGGAGAATTACTGTCTTGTGAGTGGAGAATCCTGAATTCATGGAGTTCTCGCTTAACTGGAAACACACCACCTCTCCCTTGGCCTTGAAGTTTATGGGGGCACGGCAGTGTGTGTTAAATTTCTTTCTGCTCTGTCCATCTTCAACCTGGGGCTGTAACTCATTAGAGACCAAGACATGCCTAGAAAGCGAAAATGCTGGGTTTTAAAGGGGTCTCTATTAGCCTGATTTAGGAACCAAACCAAAGCGATCAACCTGACTTCCTTAAGCTTCCTGAGTGTAGTGGTGTGCAACAGACTCGGCTTTGGAGCAGGGGCAAATTAGATGTTTAAATGTTAGAGGCTTAATAATACTGTGCTGTTAGCAATTGAAATTGTTTTTATTAAAGAAACAACCAATAAAATTTATAGGCTTCCAACATGTTGCAAGATTCGCTCGCTATTTATTTAGCCCCCCCACCTCCAACCATGCCACCACCACCTTTCAGAAATTCTCCAATTTCAGACTTTTGTTTCTGATTTATTTAATCTGGAGCACATTTTCTAAATTAGTTGGAGGAGGGTGAGAAATGCTGTTCAAAGTTTTCCCTTTTTTTCTATGCTGTGTGGCACCAGGACTGGGATGCTGTAAGATATATATAAACGTGTGATGCAATTGCTAGGGGTGACGGCATGTGAAGCCAAGTGTCTGAATTAAACAAAATGCAGATCCCAGGATGGAGAGGGTGAAAACGAGGCTGCAGAGGGAAAACAGGAAGATATGTGAAAAAGGAAATCATCATGAGCTTTGAGTCTAGCCAACGCACCAATCTTTGTGTAAGACACTCCACACAAGATCTGTGACTTATTGGAGATTGAATTATATCGAGAAGCAGAATTCAGAGGGAGGAGCTACACTTGCTGGGTTCTCTCCAGCCGGCAAGGCCGGGATTGTTGCGATGGGGCTTTGCTAATTTAATTAAATCTAATACCTGATGGGAAGGGGAGGCAGGAGGGGGGAAGTGGTCGGTGATAATTGAGGTTGGCAGGTTGGCAGGCACACCGAGCTCCTGTTGCTACCTGGCTGCAGGACTCCATGGGGGACCTCTGAGCTGCTGAACCTCAGTTTCCTCACTGGGTAAAATGGAATGTTGCACACGCATCAGGCTGCAAGGAGTGAAGGATGGGTGTGAACCAAGCACTTGGTACACTTAAATAAAAGAAAATCCAGTACTTGGGAGACTGAGACAGGAGCATCGCTGGTTCCAGGCCAGCCTTGGCAAGTTAGTGAGACCCTCAGCAACTTAGTGAGACCCTGTTTCAAAACAGAAAAATAATATGGAACTGGAGGTACAGCTCAGAGGCAGAGCCCCTGGGTTCAGTTCCCAGTACCACTCCCATACACATGCAAATAATAAAGAAAATAGAAGATAGAGGATTCTTAAGCAAAGTCACCCCCTTCCATAAGCATGCTTTCTTTGCTTGGCTCCAGAGCTTGTTCTCACAACTCTCAGGAGTTTTTAAGACTTTAGTGAAGGGAAAAGCTCCTGTCTTTATTTACATCTTAGAATTTGAAAATCCTGCTGTGATCCCCAAAACTATCCGAGCTTTACCACGAGAGGCAATTATAGCTGAGATGGGGAATCAGCCTGGTTCTTCCCTAAGATGCTACCTGGAATAGCCTCCATGCCTCTGATGAATGCAGAATCCCACTCATCACAGAGAAAGCCCCTGCTCTCCATACCACTGGGAATAGAGGCCTGGCCCTAACTGGGACATCTGGCTGGGGAGGGGGAGGGGTGCTGATCTGGAGCTGGCCACAGCCTGGACCTCACTTCCCAGTCCCCATGCTGGCCGATCAAAGCAGATTCTGCACCAGAAAGCCTGAGCAGTTACACCCAGCGCTTCTCCAAAAGTGTGTGCCCGTGCCTAGACTCCTTCAGTGCCAGTGCTGCTTGTTTAGAAGTGAGTCTTGATCCTGGACATACATGTACGTCTCGGGCGGAATGCTTGCCTTTGATTCTCCCTAGTCCACTGGGGTTTCCCCCTCCACGCGTCTTAGTCTCCATGTTGATTGGGCCAGAGACACGGGATGGGGGTGGAGAGGGAGACAATTGGAGGACAAAGGCCCACTAGAACTATTCCAGAACCCCCAAGGGCGAGGGAGAACCGAGCCCCCTGGGAAAGCTCGGTTCATCTCCTGTTGGAAAAAGTGGGGCTGGAGCAGAGCTTGCGGCAAATGTGTCTTCAGGCGTGGAGGCCTCACCGCAAGCCCTGCCCACCTGGGTTTCTAATTACAAGAAGGATGGTTCTGCTAAGACCTATCTCACTAAAAACACATCCCTGTGTGTAATAAGAAACCCTAAACCGGGCAGGATATTTTAAAACTGAAGCAATGAAGATTAGATTAAGTCTCCACCAAACAGCTTCGTTCTCGTATTATTTTTGGCTGGAATGTGGAGAAAAGCAGCTGGCCCTGGGGCCAGGGCAGACTCTCGAGGTTTGGATGGGGCCAGAGTGGGTGGCGTAACTGTTACTTCTCTGCTTAGTAGGAACGAGGCCAATTTCAGTGCAGCTCATTCAGAGCAGTGGGGGTGCCCAGTGGGGGGATGGGGCGGGAGGCTGGAGTGGGGGAAGGGCACCGATGGGTCAGTCACAAAGTGATCTCAGAATCTGCAGGTCACAGGAGCACCAAGAAGGCTTCTAAGTCCTGTAGTCCCTCATTAGTGCTTTGTGTTCAGTTTGTCCTTCACTCCCACCCCCATTTCATGCCAGTGAACCCAGCCACGCTCCATCTGACCTTTGAAGGAACCTTCGTATATTGGGCCCTTTTCTGGTGGAGAGAGGGAGCAAATAGTTGTCTAAGATTCCTGGAGATAGAGCCCAGAAATCTGGCATCAGGACCCCCTGTCATGGCGGGACGGAGAGAGGCAGGAGGGCGTTCACTGACTCCTCTGGTCCTCCACTCAGCACGTATTTATAATCTCTTTTGTGTGCCTGGCACAGCCCTAGGTGCTGAGGAAACAGCAGCAAAAATAAGCAAAACAAGCACCGTAGCTGGGTGTGGAGGCTCACACTTGTAATCTCAGTAGATGGGAGGCTGAGACAGGAGGATCGCAGGTTCCAGATCAGCCTCAGCAACTTATCGAGGCCCTCAGCAACTTATTGAGAACCTGTTTCAAAATAAAAGAATTAAATGGGCTGAGGGGTGTAGCTTGGTGGTAGAACGCCCCTGGGTTCAATCCCCAGTACCAAAAAAAAAAAAAAAAAAAAAAAAGAAAAGAAAAGAAAGAAGAAAAAGAGGCTTTAACAAGCACCCGACTATGACGTTTGTCCTCCAGGGGTTTGTTTGCAGCGGGACGGGGGAGGATGGGTTAGTATCAGACAGACACAGCACTCCAGAGTCTCCCTCTGCTCTTTTGCTCACTGAATGACTTTAGACAAGTGGCTAATGTCTTTGACCCCGAGCCCCATCTGTAGGCTGTAGCATCATGGAGAGGCTGTCTGCAAGTACCCGACACCGTGTCTGGCACAGAAAAGGGACTGGTCCTGACTGGCTGTCTTCCCACCATATTGGGGCCTGACAGTCCAGGGGCTGGATTGTCCAGTTTCCTTCCCTTTCTGTTTTGATTCCCTAGGACATGACTCGGACCCTTTCTCAGGTCATTGGCACCATCCACAAGCGTTGAGTGCACTGCAGGCCCACGCAGTGGCTGGTGCCACTGCCGGTAGGATAGTCACCAGCCAGCAGGGGACCATGTCCCTGAACATAGATACACAGACCCCAGGCATAGTGGGGAGGGAGCAGTGCTTGGAAATGGTGGTGCCACACATGGACGTGTGACAGGAGATGATTAGACAGACACAGGTGGAAAAAAGTCCCCACTAATTGTTAACCAAAGCAGGCAAAATGGGACCGGATGACAGGGTGGTGAGGACAGGGTGGCCTTAGCCTTAACTAGGCTGCCTTCTGAGGGCAGGTGAGGGCTCGGCAGTGCTAGGACTGGCCAGAGTGGGAGGAGAGGAGCGAAACCAGAGATGCCCTGTCACCGTGCTCTGGGCTTTCGTGGGGACAGGTGGAGCAGCCAGAACTAGAAGAGCTCAGCCCCTCCCTCTGCCTGCTCCCATCCAGGAGGCAGAAATGGGCTGTCACTGCATCAGGAAGACCACCAGGCCTCAGTGTCGAGAACCAGCTTCTCTTACCCATTGTGGGGTTTCTGAGGGAACTTTGCCATGCTGACTCCAGTGGGTATGATTTAGGTTAATGAGTTAGTGCATGGGACAAGCACAGCCCTTCCACTCCTGGCCACACAGCTATCTTATTTTATTTTATTTTGCAGTACTGGGGATTGAACCCAGAGGCATTCTACCTCTGAGCTACACCCCCAGCCCTATTTTTAATTCTTTATTTTGAAACAAGGTCTCACTAAGTTGCAGAGGGCCTCGATAAGTAGCTGAGGCTGGCTGTGAACCCAGATTCTCCTGTCTCAGTCTCCCAAGTACTGGGATTACAAGCGTGCGCCACCACACCCAACAACACAGCTATCTTACCTGGTACCCTGCTCCTCCTGAGCAGAGAGATCAGGGAGAGCAGGCCTACATCTGACCCTCTCCCTTCTAGGGACCGTGAAGCTGATCAACCAGGTGTGATTGGGATGGTGACACAAAAAGCGGTCAGGGGTAGGGGTGAGAGGATGGTAGGTTCCACTTTGGACTTGGCCACTGGCTGGCAATGTGACCTGCAAAAAGTGTCTTGCCCTTCCTGGATGTGAGTGTCCTCACTTACCTGATGAGGAGCTTGAACTTGCTCTCAGAGGTCTTCTTCAGCTCCAGGTTCCACGACTATGTCTGTTCCCAAATGAATTGCTTCATGAATAGGCAATCATTGCAACCACCTCTGCTGGGACACGTCCGAGGGAAGAATTATAAGAACATACAACAGCTGCAGAAATAAGTGCAAGCCCTGGGCTCCCCCTGGGGGTCTTAAGGACCGTGGGAGTGTCACCTGAGAGTCTTCCCCACTCAAAAGGTGTGTCTTAGCAATAGGGTTGGCTCTGGGAGGCCACTTTCAGTCTAAAGACTTATCTTCATAAGAAGCAACATTTACTTCTTTTGTTGAGCATCGTGTTGGGGGAAAAGGAATGCAGGCTTTGGGGTCAGATTCTACTATTACTAGTTGTGTGTCCTTAGGCACATCGCTTACCTCTCTGAGCCTCAGTTTTTTAAGTTATAAAGTGAAAATAATGATAATAATACCAAGCACACATAGTATAGTTGTGAAAATTCTAGCAGGAAGCATTGGAACATGCTTGGCACATAGAAAGCTCATGGCGAATGTTAGTTTTCTTTCTCAGTAAAGCTCGTTCTCATTTGACCCTCTTAACTTTGTGAAGCAGGTAAAGGGGTATTGTTATATCATTTTACAGAGGAGGGAAACTGAGGCTGGGAGAGGCTAAAGTGGCACATCTAGGAAGAGAAGGCAGGTGTGGGGAACATTACTAGGGTCTGCCAGATCTCTCTTATAACAACCTCCTTTCTTTTGCTTTTTAAAGATGAAACATCCCCTCCTGGGGCTCTGTATCTGATTCTCTCCTGAGAAACGTTGTTAACAGCTCAAGTCCCCCACCGCCCATACTTCTCCGATAGATCTATGTTTTTAGTTTCTACAGAGTCTGGGTGGTATGGGGCCAGCCAGCACGGGAGTGAGTGGAGGGAGAGTTGGGGCAGGGAGGGTGGTGATGGCGTGGAGGGGCAGCACGGCCTTGGCAGCCAGCCCGGGCTTGGAAGATGGTTCACAGGGAGGGAGAAGGCCTTTGAGGGGCTCATGCCCCTGGCCACAGATCACCGTCCTGCTGGGCATCAAGGGCAGTTAGCCCATTAGTAGTGGGATATAATCTTATTAGTGTGGGGGGCACAGTCTCCCTCCATTCCGGGGTTGCACAGGGATTCATGGTGGAGCAGGGTGGTGAGCCCCACCCTGAGCTTTCTCTGGTGTCCTAGTCCAACATTACTGTCCAGCACTACTCCACTCCAAATCTGGGTGAGGTCTGATTGGATAGGTCCTTCCCCTGAAGGAGACAGAAGCCCAGGGGGTCGGGGTGTGTGGCCAGGGCTGCATGGTGACACTCCTGTGCCCTTCCCGAGGATCCATTGGTCACTCCACAGGTGTGGCCAGAGCCCGTGGCGCACTAATGCCTCGCAGAGTGCCGTGTGGGCCTCAGTGCCGGGCACCTGTATGACCGTGCCCAGCTCAGAGCTCCGTACCTCAGCATCCTGCTCTTCTGCAGTGCATGGATGACCCCTCCAGAGATGGTGGACGACTTTCAGGCCCCTTCTGGGTCTATTATTCATGGCACCTTGGGCTACCCACGCTAAAATACATGCTCTGGTCCCTCATGCCCCCTGAGTTTGGAGAAGGAAGTAGGATGCTGGGAACATTTAGGAGCTCTTTTCCTGTCATCTCCCCTCCCCTGGGGGAGGTGGCTAGACTCTAGTAGGGCAGCAGCCCCTGAGGCTGGAGGAAAGCCAGGAGCTCCCTGGATCCCTGGAGCTTCCCTGGAGCCAGTTCCCTGGGAATGTAACTCTTCTCTTGCATGGGTAAGACAAGGAGCTCCATCCATTGGACCTCTGAGAGGCATCAAGACAGGAACTGCTGACTCTCCTGACTTGCACATGCCAGGGAAGTCCCTTTCTTTCCTTCTCTCTCTCCTTTTTTTTTTTTTTTTGTAAATTGGTACTAGAGGCTGAATCCAGGGGCATTTTACCTCTGAGCTACACCCCCAGGCCTGTTTTATTTTGAAACAGGGTTTCATGAAATTGCTGAGGCTGGCCTCAAGTCTGCAATCCTCCTGTCTCAGCTTCCCGAGTACTGAGATTACAGATGTGCACCATGGTACCTGACTAGGGGAGCTCAAGATCTTCTCTCCTGGAATGCTTGCCAAAGTCACTTCCACTGGGATCTAGAAGGGTGAAAGGACAACCTCATTCCTAGGTGGCACTGCGGGGAGAGGCCTGCAGGGCAGAGGGGAGCTGCCCCAGCGCTCACACACGCTCTTGCTGGCATTCCTGGTCTGCTGGTGGTGGAGGGAGGAGATGGGCTGCAACTGCTAGCTCCCAGATGAAGGCCGGAGGGGGACCTTCCCTAGACCTCTGGGTTGCTGGGCAGCTGCGGGAAGAACCCCAGCGCAAAGGCCACAGAGAGCAGAGGCTGCTTCCCGTGTTCTGACTCTGCACCCAGCCTGGGGCTGGGAGCTTCGCCCCTACTGTACCGAGTCATCTCCACAGATCCGAGGAGGGAAATGAGGCTCAGAGAGGGTGAGAGGATTTACCCAAGGCGCACATGGTTTGTGCGTGATCCTGGTTCCAGTGAGCCTGCTGCCTGCCCAGAAGTTGTGTGTTGGGGAAAGTCGCTGGGTTCCTCGGCCTGCTCTCTCCCACAGAGACCGCACACTTGCAGTGTTCCTCACACATCCTGCGGTGTAAGAGCCAGGCTCTGGCTTGGGTGGGCCATGGGTGAAGAGACTGCGGTGTGACAAGAAGGGCGGCAGAGGCAGAGGGTGGAGGACGAGCCGCAGGCGGGGCTCAGCAGTGTGCTCCCTGTGCACTTTCTAGAAAATAGGGAGGCTCATGGCTGTTTGGAATCCATGGGACTTGCGGGTGGAGAGCCTCCAGCCTAATTTAGTATCAGGGCTCTCCCAGCCCTGGGCCCAGAGACCCTCCTGTCCAACAGCCGGGGGAAGTCCTTGAACCTCCAGGCCCGGCACAGTGGCTGCCATATGAAACACATGTGTCTGCGGATTGTATGTTGTCTGCTTGGTGGATTATTGGTGACATGTGTGGAATTCTTGCCCAGAGACTGTCTGCCACTTTAGCCAATTTCTGGGTCACCTCTCCCTAAGGGAGAGTGAGCTGTAAGTCACATAAGACTTTGACTCCAGCTTTTTAAAGTTAACTTTCTTTTTTTTTTTGCGGTACTGGAGATTGAACTCAGGGGCATTCTACCTCCGAGCTATACCCCCAGCCCTATTTTTTATTCTTTATTTTGAAACAGGATCTCACTAAGTTGCGGAGTGCCTCACTAGGTAGCTGAGGCTGGCTGCGAACCCGGATCCTCCGGTCTCAGCCTCCCGAATGCTGGGATTACAAGCGTGTGCCACCATGCCCGGCTTTAAGTTAACTTTCTTACATCAACTCTTTTTAATGGTCGCACTAAACTAAGAAAATAAACATTGTTTCCTTTCTCATTCTAAAATTCACAAAAGAAGTGACTTTTTTTTTTTCCATATCAACTGTTTTCTGGGATTAGCCACACCACGACTGACCTTAACGAGCCAGTGGCATCCGCAGGTCCCATTCATTCAGTGAATGGAGTGTTCATTAAGTGCCAGTATGGGCAGGGGCCAGTTTCATCCAGAGACGAGAGCATGAATGGCCCATTACTCTGAGCCCGATGCGTTCTTTCTCCTGCAGGGTTTCCCTCTGTTGCCTGCGGACCCTCCATTTGCCTCCAATATATTTTCAATTTATTTAGCACCCACTGTGTGCTAGCCACCGTGGAGGGAGACAGAGGATGGCGAGATTTGCTCTCTGTGTGAAGGCACACACAGTTTCGGGGGAGATGAGCATGAAAGGCAAGGAAAGTGAAGTCACATCAAAAGTGCTGCATGGCCTGACCCGGAGTATCTCATCTTGAGAAACACACCTGACAGAGAAGACACACTGTTGTGCGAGCAACAGGAATAGGAACGATCCCTCTAGAGGAGGAGAGACCAAGCAGGTGCAGGTTCAGGGGAGATTCCTTGGGTGTGGGTAGCAGACCCTTGCCACCTATGACCTTGGCTTGTGCAGCCTTGGATTAGGGGGCGTCCTATTCCCATTTTTACATATGGCAAAGGCCCAGGTCACACAGCTAATAAGTTTGGATGGAACTCTAGGACCATCTGCTTCTAAACTTTTCCCATTTGCAACCCTGCCTCCTACAAACAGGCTTTGAAGTTTGGGTAGAATTGAACAGACAGAGAGGGGCGCTATAAGCAAGGTGTGTGTGTGTGTAAGATAATGAATAAAGCCCTCCCTACACATGGGGAGTGAGCCTCCTGGCCCGGGAGGGAAGAAAGCCAGTGCACGCCAGAGGATGACTCCCGTGGGTGGCTGCCTGAGCCTCCGGAACCTGCCTGTGCTGGCGGCTCATCCTTGCTGTCTCCTGGAAACCTCTTCTCCCCACTCGGGGGCCCCTGGCTGCTTCCCCAGGCCTTGAGTTGGAGGGCTGCTGAGGCTGCCGTATCTCAAGGGGACCCAGGAAATCCCTAGTGATGAGTACTGATGGCGACACCATGCCACCCCTGTTGAATGCACTGCCATCCACTGTCTTGTCCCCTGAAACCAGAAAGTCTTCTGTGAAGAAAGACTTCATGATGGTAGAGCAGGAGGCAGTGCTCTAGACTATCTCTGCTCAGAGGAGGTGTCAAGTACAAGTTGCCCAGGCTGGTAACTCACTGTTTACTTGCGCAGTACCTGGCATGTAGTAGGTGCTCAATAAACACCCATTGCACGCGTGTGTTTGGTGGTGCCTGACTCCAGTATTTCTGCAGGAAGCAAGCAGCATCCCTGACCCCTGCCCTCAGCCCTGTAGCTCTGGGCCCGGCGACCCCAATGCAGAGCCTGCGTACATTGACAGCTGTTGGGCTTGAACTGGAAAGAGGTCTGCTTTCATTTGTTTGGCTTGGTTCTCCGGGTTCAATCTAATTTTACATGAGAAATTAAATAGTAACACCTCACCTTTCTCTGTTGTCCTTTTTTTGGTGGTAGAATATATTTTACAAATAAATATATATTATAATATAAAATGCGCCCTTTTAACCATGTTAAATGTACAGCACAGTGGCATTAATTGTATTCACAATGCTGTGCAAACACCACCACAGCTATTTCCAAATCCTCTTCATCTTACCAAACAGATTCTCTACCCACTAAGCGATAACTTCACGTTCCCTCCTCCCCTCAGCCCCAGGTAACTTCTAATCTACTTTCTGTCTCTATGAATTCGACTGCTCTAGATCTTCTTTTCAGTGGAATCATAATACATTTCCTCGTTTATGTCTGGCCGTTTCACTCAGCATGATGTTTTTAGGGTTTATCTGTGTAGCAGCATACATCAGAATCTCGGTCCTTTTTATAGATGAGTAATATTCCATTGTACGTTTGTCCCACAGTTGATAGGCACTTGGGCTTTTCCACCTCTTCGGCTCTTGTGAATAATGCTGCAGTAAACTCTGGTGGACAGCATCTGGTTAAGTCTCTGCTCAGTTCTTTTTAGGTATGTGACTAGTAGTGGAATTCTGGGTTATATTCTAGGTAACTTTTGGAGGAACTACCAAACTGTTTTTCACTGCAGATGCCATTTTATATGCACACCGACAGTGTCCAAGGATTCCATTTTTTTCCACATCCTGGGCAACACTTGTTATTTACTGTTTTCTCTTATTGTAGTGCTAGGGATCAAGCCCAAGGTTTTGTGCACACTAGGCAAGCTCTCTACCACTGAGCTACATCCCCGTTACTCTTTTCTTTTTCTTTCTTTCTTTCTTTCTTTCTTTCTTTCTTTCTTTCTTTCTTTCTTTCCTTCTTTCTTTCTCTTTCTTTCTTCTCTCTCTCTCTCATAGTCATTCTAGTAGGTGCAAAGTGATAACTCCTAATTCTGATTTGCGTTTCCCTAATGACTAATGACTGATGGTGTGAACATCTTTTGATGTACTTATCAGCCATTTGTACATCTTCTTTGGAGAAATGCCTATTCAACTCCTTTGCCTTTTTCTAAATGGGCTTGTTTGACTTTTTGTGGTTGAATTGTGGGAGTTCTTTATATATATATTGTATGTTAAATTCTTATCAGATACATGATTTGTGGATATTTTCTCTCTCTGGCTCTCTTGTTTTTCTCTCTAACTCAGGATTGAACCCAGGAGTGGTCAGGGTCTTACTAGGTTGCTGAGTCTCACTATGTTGCTGAGGCTGTCCTGTGCTCCTCCTGTCTGAGCTTCCTAAGTGCTAGGATTATAGGTGTGGTACTAGGGATTGAACCCAGGGGCATTCTACCTCCAAGCTACACCCTCAGTCCTATTTTTTATTCTTTACTTTGAAACAGGGTCTCACTAAGTTGCAGAGGGCCTCACTAAGTAGCTGAGGCTGGCCTCAAACCCTGATCCTCTGGTCTCAGCCTCCCAAGTACTGGGTGGGATGTCTTTTCATTCATTTAGGTTTTCTTTAATTTTAGTAACTTCTTATAGTTTTCACTGTGTACATATTTTCTCTCCTTGGTTAATTTATCCCTGAGTATTTTATGTTTTTAAATGCCATTGTAAATGAAACTGCTTTCTTAAAAATTTTCAGACTATTTATTGCTGGTGTACAGAAACACAACTAGTTTTTATATATGATCTTGTGCCCTGTAACTTTGCTGAATTATTTCATTAATTATAGTAGCTTTCTTGTGGTTTCTCATATATAGGCTTATGTAATCTATGAATAGAAATAGTATTGCTTCTTTCTTTCCAATCCTTGTGTGTGTGTGTGTTGGGGGAGATACTGGGGATTGAGGATTGAACCCAGGGCATTCTGTCTCTGAGCTACACTCTCCATTCATTTTTATTTTTTGTTTTGAAACAGAATCTTGCTAGGTTGCCGAGGGTCTTGCTAAGTTGCTGAGGTTGGCCTTGAACCTGTGATCCTCCGTCTCAGCCTCCCAAGTACTGGGACTACAGGTGTGCGTCACCATGCCTAGCTCTCCATCCAATTCGGCCCTTCCTTCCTTTCTTCCTTTTTTTGTGGTACTGGAGATTGGACCCAGGGACATTCTACCTCTGAGCTAAACACCCCCAGCCCTATTTTATTTTATTTATTTATTTTTTTGTGGTACTAAGGATTAAACTCAGGGGTATTCAATCTCCAAGCTATACCCCCCAGCCCTATTTTTTATTCTTTATTTTTGAAACAGGGTTTCACTAAGTTGTGGCAGGCCTTATTAGCTGGCCTCAAACCTGTGATCCTTCTGTCTTAGCCCCCAAGCACTGGGATTACAGGCGTGTGCCACCACACCTGGCTGAGGGGACAACTTTTCTTTGTGGGGTGCATCAGAACCTCCCCAAGGATTGGAGGGCTGGGGAAGGCTTTCTCAAAGACACTGTCACCCCCCTCACCCCCAGCCCATTCTGATAGATTGGATCACTTTTTCTGAGGTCTTCTGCTACCACCAGAGAATCACCACTGCAAGGATTCATAGTGACTTATAAGAGCTCACTGAAACCCTCAGAAGTTTGCAGCATCAAAAAGGTTGAGAGCCACTGCAAACCACAGCTCGTTCTTTATTTTGAGATGTCGGCATTTCCAACTCAGTTGGAGAGACTTGTGGAGTTGGTTCTATCAGAAGGTTCCAAGAGGTAACTGAGGATGGAGGATAAATGCTTTGTTGCATAAGAAGAAGTTCTTGTCCTCAGCAACATTGGTCCTTACCCCAAACCCCTGTTCTGTTAACTCAGGAGTAATCAAACTCTAAGGGAGATTAGCTTTATCAAGTAACTGCAGCCACAGGTACCTGGATAATTCATAGCCAATGGTTAGTTTCTGCCTCAAATTTCTGGGTCACCAGAGCTGTGTAAGATCCTATTCTGGACAGATCCTATGAGACCCAACTAATATGGCCTCTCTCCCTTTTTTCTTTTTTTTGGTACTGGGGATTGAACTCAGGGGCTTTCTACCTCCAAGCTATACCCCCATCCTATTTTATTCTTTATTTTGAAACAGGGTCTCACTAAGTTGCAGGGGGCCTCACTAAGTAGCTGAGGCTGGCCATGAACTTGGAACCTCCTATCTCAGCCTCCCAAATACTGGGATTACAAGTGTGCGCCACCATTCCCAGCTTCCTCTCTCCCTTTTTTCTTTTCTTTTTTTTTTTTTTTTTTTTTTTGCGGTACTGGGGATTGAACTCAGGGGCATTCTACCTCCGAGCTACACCCCCAGCCCTATTTTTTATTCTTTATTTTGAAACCGAGTCTCACTAAGTTGCGGAGTGCCTCACTAGGTAGCTGAGGCTGACCGCGAACCCGGATCCTCCGGTCTCAGCCTCCCTAATGCTGGGATTACAAGCGTGCGCCACCACGCCCGGCTCCTCTCTCCCTTTTTTCTATAAAGAAGGATAAGCTTGATGAACTTGGAATGGAGCCCCAACTGGAGGAGAAACAGCCTGCAAGAATAGTCCTTGGATTTTCTGAGGTCTAGTGCTGAATGCTGTTCCTAACCATGGACAAGACAGCAGAAGTTGCTGCTGTGTCTTGGTTTAATTGGAAGATAGTCCTGCATATGAAAGTCCAAATCAACTCCAGATCAGAGAAGGCTGCATTTTTGCTATCTAGATTTTTTTTTCCTTTGTGCTGGAGATTGAACCCAGGGGTGGTCTACCTCTGACTCACATCCCCAGCTCTATTTTATTTTATCTTGAAACAGGGTCTCACTAAGTTGCTGAGGACCTTGCTAAGCTGCTGAGACTGGCCTTAACCTGCGATCCTCCTTTCTCAGCCTCCTAAGTACTGGGATTATAGTCAGGTACCACCATGCCTGGCTTGATTTTCCTTTCTTTTGGCCTTGTTTTCACACTTTGGTTGGACTGAGGGGTAGAGGTAAATGCCCTTACTTCTTCTATTGTGTTTGGAACAGGTTCTGCTGAGCTTCCTCTGCCAGCCTTGGCCATTTGGTGCCACCTTTGTGCTCTCAGCATACATTAGAGTTGTCATTCATGATGAGACTCTCCTGGGCTGCAGATAGCCATGGGGAGGAATTCCCCAAGAAGTGCCCCCATTGAAATTCTAAGTGCACACACATAAACAAAACCAAGGGGAGAGGGTGGCCCTGTCCCGGGCTCCCCAACAATCCTAGATCAAACTCAGCAGGTCTTTGTTGTCTCTGTTTAACAAATATCTGCATAATAATTTAGATAGATGCAGTCTTTCTCTTCAAAGAAATCAGCATCTATGGGGCAGGGTGGGGGGACTGCGCCCAGGAAGCCCCCTCCTCACATCCCTTCTTTGCTGCTGTAAGCCAGTTCCTCCCACCATCCCACTCATCCCTGCCAACTCCCATGTTGTCTTCTGTCTTCCAGGATTGTATTGAAATCTGAGAGCCTGCTTTCCCTCCTTCTCATTCATTCTCTGGGTGATGGGGTAATCACCCATCCCCAGACAGTTCTGGTTTGTCTGTTGCCCCAGCATCGTTGTTGATAGGGCCCTTTCGACTCCCCAAATGCCTATGTTCAGGCAGTAAATTAAATGGCCTATCAGAGGCCAAAGGCTTCCCGTGCCTGGTATGTCACTGAATCCCCCTGCCACCACCCCTTGCTGGGTTACTGTGATTGTCTTCTCTCTGGCATCCTTACTTGTGTGTTTTCTAGTCTGTCCTGCAAATCATTGCATGATTAATTCTCTCAAAATGCAGTATTTTGCTGCTGATCCTCGATGCTTATGGGGTACAATCTGAGTATCTCAATGTGGCAGTTAGAACTCCTCTGGTTTCTCAGGATGAAATCTCATTTCCACTCTAACCAGTTGATGTGCTGTCCCCAGACCCTGCCCTGTAATGGCCACCTGTGAAGATTTGCCCCTGAAGGACCACTCTCCTGGGCCATGCCCAGGGACGTGCATGTGCACCTGCATCCTTCAAACCCAGCATCAGCTCCCACCTCGTGAGCTGAGCGCTTTGTGACCAGCCCATCCCTTGGCACTCTCTCCTCCTCTGAACTCCTCGGCCTAGAGCAATTATTGTCTGCACAACTCATTTGGCATCTAATCATGTATTGCCTCATGACTTTTCATATATTGCTATCTTGAACCAAGGCAGAAAGTATCTGCAGTAATTTTACTTTTTGTTCTCATATGTCATGTCTCCAGGGAAACTGCAGGTTCCTTGAGGACAGGGGCCCTGCCTTCCAGCCCTTTCTGTTCCTCATGGTACCTCTAATGCCTAGAAGGTAAATAAATAAAATAAATACTTAATAGGTCTTCATTTAAGAATCTCAGCTTGGAAAGGTCCTTCTAATCACATTGTTCAAACTCTTATTTTGTGGATGAACAAAACCAAAAACAAAACAAAAGGAGAGTAGTCAGGACACTTGCTCAGAGACCAAACTGATGAGATTGGCAGAGCCTGGCTCCAGAGGCAGATCTTGTCGATTTCAGGCCAGGATACTTCACCATCTGTAGGCTGCCAGCTGTATGCTGATTTCATTTTTGTGAATGGATCCCATTCATTTTCAAGAATGATCAGGAATTGAGAAAGGAGAGGGAAAGAAGGTGAGCAGACCACCTTTGGCCTCAGCAAAGTCCCAGAGGTGGAAATTTTGCTTGAAAAAATTTGGGCTTTGGGCGGGCAGCAATTAGTCTGAAATAATTCCTGTAAAAGATGGAAGGGTCTGGAAAGACCATCAGTGCCATAATTTTGGGTTTGAGTAGTAGCTATTTGTCACAGGACAGCCAGTGCCGTGGATGGAAGTCCCAGCTCTTGGGAAGTTGCGGTGAGGCGGGCTGGGGAGCAGGGCTGACAGCTCAGGCAGCCGGGGCATATTTGCTTTGGGCTGTAAGGAAGCCCAACTCAATGGTACTGAAAAGCGTCACCAGTAATGCTGTTACATAGAGCTTTCAACTTTAATAAGATGTTGTGAAAACGACGAAAATACATATAACCAAAGCCACATTTCACTGGAAGCTTGATCTTGAATCCCTTTCTACTGCTCCTGTGTGGTGCTCCGGGCTGTCAATAGAGCTGTTAAAACACAATGGAAAGTGGGTAATTGTGCATTATATGGCTTTTGTTTTCCGTTATGAAATATTGACATCTGAAAAGAAAGAGGGATTACTGTGGCGGAGGAAGGCACTGTGCGGGGACCCCAGGAAGTTGGGGGAGGCTAGCTGTGTGTGAGGGCAGATGGTGGCAGAGCAGGAATCGGGCTTCTATTCCAGCCAGTCTCTCCGAGTCTTGCTTTTTCTAACAAGTCACATATTTCCACTAACATGAAGAGGCCTTGACTGATCGTGGGGATTGGCGAGGACTCGGGGGGCCCACATCGCGGTCCCGGGTGAAGCGGGCATTGGCGAGGACTCGGGGGGCCCACATCGCGGTCCCGGGTGAAGCGGGCATTGGCGAGGACTCGGGGGGCCCACATCGCGGTCCCGGGTGAAGCGGGCATTGGCGAGGACTCGGGGGGCCCACATCGCGGTCCCGGGTGAAGCGGGCTGTGTGCTCATTCCCTGGCTGCAGAATGTGCCTGAAGGCACCTTGGGGAAATAGGAACAAATTTAGTCAGGAGTCATTTCCCAAGAAAAGCTGGGCCAGCGTCTGCCCCTAAGTGCTGCTGGGGGTGGGGTGCATTAGCTGGGTGTGGGGAAGGCAGAGACTTGCAGAGGTGCCCTCTGCCTGGGGCCCCTTGTTCCTTCCAAATAATAACACAATAAAATCATCATAGCGCTCTTTATTGAGTGTCATGTGGCAGGTGCCTTGGCTGTGTTTCCTTACTTGATTCTTCCAACAGCCCTAGAAGGGTGCTGTTAGCCCATTTTCTGGATGGGGCGAAGGCTGCATGGAGGCTCTGGCTGTCTCCCCAGTCTCCAGCCTCCCCCTGTTTCCAGCCAGGTTCAATGCCTCAGGCTTGCCAACTCAGAGGAAAGAAGCAGAAGGGATGGTCGGCAAGCAGCTGAACTGTCAGTGGGCTGGGTGGGCAGAGGAGACTGCCCTCAGGTAACCCGATGACAGCCCTGGGGTCATCTGGGACAGTCCCCTGCCTTTATCCAGGGAATCCACTTGCTGAGTTGGGACCTTTAGGGAAACTTCTCTTAGCCTGCAGCACTGCAGGGTCTGCCATTGGATTTGAGGGACGGCCTGTCTTTCTAGATAGATTACATTTGGTTTGCTCAGAAGGCATTTATGGCTTTATAAAGCTCTTAAATTGGCTCTTTTCCCCCCTCCAAACATTTCTTCAAGCTTACAAGGCCAGTTTTAGAATAGCAATTACCAGCTCCAATATCCCCCAGCAAACTCATGCTGTGCTGTTGTATATAAACTGCTTGGGACATTTGTAATGCTGCCACACGGTGTATCTTGCGGCAGAGGCCCCTCTCTCAGCCCTAATTTATGGGCCACATAAAACTCTGTGAAGTTGCCCTGCATCTTTCTGAGGCAAAGTTGAGGTTTTTTACTGTTTCAAGCTGCTAATTTTTTCCATTTAAAGCCAGCCTTCTGTCCGTGCCGGCGTGTGTGCGCGCATACAAGTTGGCCACTTTAATTTATGTGCCACGTTCTCGCTCCGCAGTGCTTGTAACTTACAAATGTGCGCATAATATACCACCGGTTCCTCCTTGTTGCAAGAGACTGGCTGCTTTGTCCTGTGGCTGTGATAATCTGGACCCCCACTCTACTCCGCAAGCCCAGGGAGGCAGCCCCAGTGTGAGCCCAGGCCTAGAATCCTTACCCATGACACAAGGTGCTTAACAAGAGGCGGCAGTGCGGGTGCAAAGTGAAGGAGGCTCCGAGCAGGGGATTAAGATTTAGGGACAAAATGGAGCATACTCCACATGTGCCACCTCTGGAAAGTCATGTGACCTTTCATAGCCTCACTTTCCCCATTTGCAGGACAGGGCCAGAGTGTTGTGAATGTCACCTATGCTAATGACTGCGAAGGCCCTTCATAAGCTAAGGCCGTGCAGAAGCTACTCCAAGCTCTCAACTGTTGGCAGGCCCCGTAGGAGAGGGACAGCCAAGAGCAACGTGATATCTCCGGGATTTCCAAAGTCAAATCTGAAAGCCTTTGCATGAGCCCTGCTTCCCCGGTCTGCAGGAGCACTGAGCCCAGAGTGTTGTGTAACATGAGGTGGAGCCAATACTACACACACACACACACACACACACACACACACACACACACACGAACACGCACACCTGGCTCACACTTTCCCACCAGGGCCATCTGGGCTCAGAGACATTTCTAATCCTTCGATGAGAGCACACTGGTACCCCCTTCCCCAACCTAAGCCAGCTCCTGCCCTGCCCTTTCCCTGGAGCAATAGCCCTATCTTGGTATTGCTGTGCTTGTCATCTAGAGGACACCAGAAGTCTTTCCAGGGGCTCCTGAGAACCCGGAGGATGGTCAGTGGGTCGTGGGGGCTTCACGGGCAGGGAGGTGTGTAGCCCCAGTCCCTCCTCCGTCCCCACAGGAAAGTGCATACCACACCTCCTGCAATCACACTGGCTGACAGTGTGATTCGGCTCCTCCTGGGGTATGAGTGAGCCCCCCAACGCAGAGGACCCCGATCCCACCTCTGCTTCAATGTTCCTGAGTCCTCCCTCCTCTTCAACTGCTTGCAGCTGGAATGCTTCCACTTGGATATTTTGCTACTGATGCAAACTCCAGGAGTTTAAACAGATTCCTTCAACACATTTGCAGCACCTATGATATGCCAGCCAGCTGCCCAGGTGCACTGTCTGCTCCTGGTAATTAAATTCTCACCAAAACCCTATTCGTCATAATCATTAGCATGCATTCAACACTAACTACATGCCAGGCACTGTTCTGAGCTCCTTATGTAAGTTCAATCCTCACTGCACTCCTATAATAATAAAACCGTGGCACCGAGAGGTTAAGGAACTTGTCCAACATCACACAGCTAGTAATTGGGAAGATAGGATTAGTACCCAGGGAGTCTGATCTCTAGCCTGAACTCTTAGTCACCACACAGAAAGTATTGCTTCTTCAAAGAAGCTATTTACTATCACCCTGCTTTAATTTTCCCCCACCTAAATTTATGTGTAATGTAAAACTGAATTTTCAGAGGGTTTGAGTAACTTGCCCAGCAGTGTGTAACCAGGAGGAGGCAGAGCCAGACCTGAACCCAGGCTGCTCTGCTCTAAGCGCCCCTCTGTCTCCCACTGTGCCGCTATCCTCTTGCTTCCTGGCTTAAGACACATGTTTTTCCTACCTTCAATTCATAATATTTTAGGCAAATAAATGACATTTTAAAATTTAATATTTTTAAGAAGGTGAGGCTTGTTTGGAGCAGGGCTGGGGAGCATAGGCTGTGAAACAGGAGGAAGGGGAAGGACTTTGCAATGAGGGTAGAGATAGCTTCTTAGTCTGTTTTATGTTGCTATAACAAAGTATCTGACAGTAAGTAATTTACAAAGAAAATCCTCCCTCCCTTCCCTCCCTCCCTCCCTTCTTCCTTCCTTCCATCCTTCCTTCCTTCTCCAGGAGTCTTCCATCTCTGAGCTATGCCCCCAGCCCTTTTTATTTTGAAACAGGGCCCTAGGCTCATAAGGTTCTTGGTAAGTTGCTGAGGCTGGCCTTTAACCTGTGATTCTCCTGTCTCAGCTTCCCAAGTACTGGAATTACAGGCATACGCCAGTGCACCCAGATGAGATTTATTTCTTTAGTTCTGGAAGCTGGGAAGTCCAAGGTTAAGGAAGTGCCTTCCTGCAGCATCACATTATCCCACAGGAGAGGGAGAGGGAGGAGGGGAGAGGGGAGAGGAGGAGGCGGAACTCACCTTTTTATCAGAAATCTCTACTCCTACCATAATTGCATTAATTCATTCACCTGACCTAATCAGTTCTTAAAGATTAAGTTTCTAACACAGAAGCTTTGGGGGACACTCAAACCACAGCAGGTGGTGAGGTCCAGAATGGTAGAGAATGGAAGAGAGAAAAGGTTCAGGAACTGTTCTGAAGAACCAGCAGGACCCAGCCATTGACCAGGTGTTAGAAGTGTGGCTTCGTGTGGGGCCTCCAGCCTGAAGACCCAGTGTGTCGACATACCCTTCATGAAAATGAGAGTGAGGCTGTGGACGAGGGCCTCACTTTCCCCATGTTGAGTCCAAGGTACCATGGACCGGGCCAATGGAAGGGTCCTGTTGGCAGCTGGTGATGCCTGAGGCTGGAGAAACCAGCCTCCAAAATTGGTAGTATCAATTTTGGTATCAGAGTCCTTAAAGTGTTTGGGTCATGGCTTTTTTTTTTTTTTTTTTTTTAACTAGAGATTGAACCCAGGCGTCTTCTATTTCTGAGCTACATACATCCCCAGCACTTTTTATTTTGAAACAGGGTTTCCCTAGGTTGCTAAGGTTCTCACTAAGTTGCGGTAGCTGGCCATGAGCCTGCCATCCTCTTGTCTCAGCCTCCTAGTACTGGGATTGCAGGCATGCACCACCACACCCTTTTAGGGTCATGGCCTCGTTGAGAATCTGATAGAATCTCTGGCTGTATTTCTGGGTCTTGGACATGGAGATTTGTGGAAACCATTTGTGGAGACCATTCCATCCAGTGTGGATGGGATTTCTTCTTGGACTCAGATCAGAGGAGGGTCGGTGAGGTCGTTTTTCCAGAGCCTGTGTCTCTGGGTCCACCCCATGTCTGGCCTGGAGGTTGGTTCATTGTTCTTGGGACACTCTGACTTGGTATGGGGAGCCGGGCTAGGTATCGAGCTGACTCCGGTTGCCCCTAAGGACAGAGCCTGAGTTGAAGAGACCCTCTTCAGTGGAGCCCACCTTCTGTCCCTGTACGCCAGACCCCAAGTGGTAGAAAGCATGCCATCATGGGGTCTCCCCAACTCCCTTACCCAGGGGCTTGGTTTGCATTTCCAGCCAGGCTCTTGGTGGATGGAAGTGGGACAGTACTAAGTTCAAGGGCAGTGCAGGGGAGGAAGAAGACCTGGGAGCTGGTGAAGTCACGCCTGGGTCAAACCCTGCTATGATTTCTTCTGTGACCTTAGGCAAACTGCCTCACCTCTCGTGGCCTGAGTGACCAGAATAGAGAATAGAGTAGAGAGTGGTGTTGGATCCAGTGTCGTGCAAGATTTCATCCAGCTGATTTTTCCTGGGATAGGACTTCAGATTGCCTGTCATGGCTCCAGGGGGAGAGGCAGCCCTGGTCACTGGAGAAGATAAGAGAAACCCCCTCTTCTTAGTAGGAGCAGGGATGGGGTGGGGGCTTTGCTACTTTGAGGGAAAGCCTTTGTGTTGGTGCTTAGTATGAAGAAGGTACTTCCCTGAGATCATTGGGTTTTACCTTAACTGAGTTTCGTGACTACTTAAATTTAAATGGACTGAGATGAACTCACATTAAAAATTCAGCTCCTAGCTGAGTGGTAGCTCATGCTGCCTATAATCCCAGTACTTGGGAGGCTGAGACAGGAAGATCTCAGGTTTGAGGACAGCCTCAGCAAGTAGTGAGACTAATGAGACCTTTTTCAGAATAAAAATAAATTAAGGCTGGGGGTGTAGCTCGGAGGTAGAATGCCCCTGGGTTCACTCCTTAGTAACACACACACACACACACACACACACGCGCGCACACACGCACGCGCGCACGCACGCGCTCAGCTCCTCGGTCTCTCTAGTCATGTTTCACACGTCCAGGGGCCATGTGGCTGTCACTGCAGGAAGTGCTGCTCTGATCGTCCCTTCTGGGCCCTGCTTCTCTGAAGGGGACAGGAAGCATTTGGAGTTGTCAAGTGATAACACTTGGGGGTGGGGGACTTGGTCCTTGTGTAATTCCTCACATCCAAGGTGGGAAGGGGCTGGCATTTTTCAATTCATGCCAGCCATGGTGACCTGCACATTCATTTAGTGACTGCACGGCCCCCGGGGTGGGTGAGAAGCAAGTCCAGAGCTGGACTCTCGTGCCCCTGACTGCTCACACACGTGCTCGGAGCTGCCCCCAGATCCTTGAAGCCCAAGGTCAGGCCCCCACATCCCTGAGTGGGGACCTTTCTTTCTGAACCCCCACTTGCCTAGTGCTCAGAGAAGCCTGTTCTGCCCCACAGCTGCGCACATGGGAGGCTCTGCCTTGGTTTTCCCCGGAGTCTTTCGCTGCCTGTCCCAAGCTCCCCGAGACCTCGGCTGAGGAGGTCACATGCTAGGGACCTCCTGATAGCACCTGGCTCTGCTCAGATCCCTTTCCTGCCCCGGAGCAGGGATGAAGGGGGCGTGGCCATGGCTTTGGCAGGTCAGCAGCAGGGATTAGCTGAGGGGGAAGTTGTAGACCTCCAGAGGCCCTGGGTCACAGCTGCCTGAACAGTTAGTGCAACTCCTGGAAAGGTGGCCTGTGACCTGGTGACCTGAGGGCGGGTCATCTCCACTCCCACTCTACCCTGCCCTTCTTACAACACAGCCATCTTTGTGGGCTGGGAGGGGGCTGCAGATTGGAGACCCTTAGGGAATCTGGCAGTTCTGTCCCTTCAGACCACATCAGTAGCACAAGTCCTGGTCTTGCAGGACCCGTGGAGGGCTCTGGGGAAGCAGGTGGCTTCTCGTGTAGCGCTCTAAGGCAGGCCCTTTGGGAGAGAGACACTTGGGAGGGACAAAGTTTCCCCAGACTGTCTCCCAACACCCTAGCTGGGGCTTAGGCCCGGCAGTCCATCCTCTTTGCATTCGTTGGGGCTCTCATGTCTGCTGGCCAGAAGAGAGGGAAGCAGAGACAAATTGCCCAGGGGCGCAGAGTCGAGCCGTCGTGTGAGTGAGGTTCACTGTCATTTCTATTAGGAATTTCCTGCATCTTGAGGCCCATTTGCTCCCGTCAGCTGTGTGTGTGTGTGTGTGTGTGTGTGTGTGTGTGTGTGTGCATGTGCAAGCTGTTGAGGGCATTCTACCCCTGTGATACAGCCCCAGCTTTATTTTATTTTTTATTTTGAAATGGTCTTGCTAAGTTGCTGAGGGTCTCACTAGATTGCTGAGGTTGGTCTCAATCCTGCAATCCTCCTGTTTCAGCCTCCAGAGTACTGTGATTACAGGCCTGAGCCACTGCACACAGCTTCTCATCAACTTTTTGGATAGGAAGGCTGAACAGCAAAGGTCGGAGTGGGAGAGCCTATAACACTGCCCCCCACCTACCAGCGCTTCAGCCATGGGCTCCCTTTTTATTTGGCAGGGATCCTCGGGGTAAGAAGGAGGGAGAGAGGAGATGGCAATGTTTGCCCTCCAAACCTGCTTTCTGATTCTCCTTCTGTGTCTTCACGCCCCTCTGTAGTGGCCTGGTAATTTGGGTGCTAAATGCAATTTTCCTTTAGTACCAGTGAGTTTGGGGGACAGACTTTTCACGGTGTAGCAAATTCATCAGCACCACTTCACTTTTACCTTCGTGTCCTCCAAGTCTCTTTGACTTGTGTCGGGGCCTGTTCTGAGGTGACCTTTCTGTCCATCCTCTGCCTGTAGATCTGACTTCTAGCTTCTCAGACACGGCTACCCTTCCCCACTCTGCCCTGCTCCCTTCTCCTTTTCGGCTTCTTTGGTTTTGTTGTTTTGCTTTGGTACCGGGAATTGAACCCAAGGGCATGCTACCTCTGAGGTAGAACCTCTAGTCCTATATACTTTTTTGAAATAGAGTCTCACTAAGTTGCTGAGGGTCTCTCTAAGTTGTTGGGGCTGGACTCTAGCCTGTGATCCTCCTGTCTCAGCCTCCCAAGTGCTGGGATTACAGGTGTGTACTACCAGGCCCGGCAGCTCCTTTTTGGCTTACTTGTGGATCCTGCTCCCTCACCTGTCTCTCCATTCTTCTTCCTCCTCTTTTCTTTCTCCTTCTCCTCAGTGGCTTTCAAAGTCCTTACTCTGTGCCCTCAGCCCAGCCCCAGGTGGCACCTGAGCGCCCTTCTCAGCAGACCAGGCCAGCTCCTTCCAGTCCTCGCCAGGGCCTCCCAGAGCATTTCCAAAGCAGCAACCCCAGCTTCCAGACTGTTCTAAAGAGGCTGCTGAGTTTGGGGCAGAGTGGAGAGCAGGCCACCCCAACCTTTATCTGTTCTCACTGTCACCCAGGTCCAGCTGCCCGCCCACCCATTCAGTACAGACTGCATTTACTGTCTAGCCAAACTGGGAAGCTAAATCACTTATTGCAAAAGAAGACATACAGTGTGGTGAATTTCACTCTTCCAGATGACGATTTAGGGCTCCTCAGCTGCTGGAGCCAAAACCTGGGCATCAACCTTGACTTGGACTCTTTTCTCATCTCCACACAGCCCGGTTATTGGTTCTGTCAACTTGACCTATGATATAAGGTAAATCTTGAGGCTGGTTGCGCCTCTCCTCCGGCCTGGCCTTAGCCTGAGCGGCTGTCTTCTGGTGCCCAGCCCACGCCGCGGCTTTCCTGGCTCCCCTCCTGCCCTGGACTCCTCCCTACACTGAAGCCGGAGCATCTTTCATACCTTGTGTGCGCCCTGCACCGAGGCCATCACTTTGCAGTCACAGATTTATTTGTGTGGCTTGGAGTCTGAAGATCTGGCTTTCCCATTAGACAGGTTCCAGGAAGTCAAGGTCAGCGTCGGGGTGGATGGTCACTTGTTAAGGGACTGGTGAGCAAATGAGTGAAGGACACAGACATGGCATTTGCTTGCTTGCTCTCTCCCAAAGGGAGGCCCCTCTGGCAGGTGCGAGCTTCCTGGGCAGGGCTCCTGTCCCTGTCATACCCCGATGACCACCTACGCCTACAACACAGGCTGGCCTAGGGCAGTGCAGCTCTGCTGAGTGAATGTGAGTCTTTTGAAGTAGAGGGCTACGCTGGGCTCTCATAATCCAGACCCCCGTCCTTGCAGACAGCCCGGGTTACCTTTTCTCTTTCCATCTTCTCACTGCTGCCCCAGGGCCCCTTCTCCATGACCTTTTCTGATTTGAGGGCTTAGGTTGGGGCTAAACCCAGATTGCTACTCGATTATGTTTCTGCCGCCCCCAGAGGAGAAAGTGGATCTTCTCTGCCGTTTCCTAGTTAGGGGCCC